>BGPR01050389.1:0-11079 GCA_013235015.1 Araneus ventricosus
TTTTTGTATTGTTCTTTATGATTCTTATTGTCAGGTGAGTAAAGTCTATACAGTTAAAGAGTTTTGGTTTATTTTAGCCTTGAAGTTTGACATTCGTCACGACGATTTAAAGTTTTTTTTCCCCCCCCCCCCCCCCCCCTCCCAGACCGGAATCCTAGATTCGCCACTGCTACAAGTACAAGTGGAATGACTAGAAAAGTAAGAAAAATTTTGAGCCTGTCAAGCAGGAAAGCAATCCTGTCACGTTTTTATTATTTTCTTTAAAAAAGGGAAATTAAGAACAACCAGTTGTAATGATTTTAAATAAAATCAAGAATTCTGGCTTAGCTCTGGGGGGGGGGGCTATGAGACTGCAGCCCCCTCCCCTGGATTCGCCATTGCAGGGTTATGACTATTTTTCATTAACTATCCCTAGCCCAAACTAGAACCAGTTTTACCGATTCCAAATTATGATAGCAGTGGATTTTGGGAATAGGTAATTTTGGTTACCTAGTCTTTTTTATGAATGGACTAGCCGTTGGTTTAGAACTATTTACTTTTAAAATAGCCGTTTAAAATGAGATGTAAACAAACATGAATTCAGCGCAAACGCAAAGCACAGCTCCTGCTATTTCGCGCATGCGCGGATCGAGGATGGTTTTTGACGCATGCGCTGATCGAGGTTGGATTGGATTTAATTATTTAACTCCCTTTTTGATTTCGAAAAGCGTCGATAAACGCTCTACAGAATGGTACAAATATCTCCAATAAACATTTTGCATTTCTCGACTTATAAATGTTGGCACATACAGATGCTTTAAGGGAAGATTTAAACAGACATGAATTCTGCGCATGCGCAAAGCACAGATACTGCTACTTTGCGCATGCGCTGTAGGAAAATAATTATTAAAATCGCAATTATTAAACTCCCCTTTTGATTTGATATGTGTTTAATATACTAAAACCTTCCTCGATAAATGCCCAACAAAATGATACAAATATCTCCAATATCAGTTTTGTATTTCTCGAGTTTTAAGCGTTCACACATACAGACGCTTACAGTGGACTTCATTTTATACTATCTATACTTATAAAAGGCAATGTTTGTGTGCGTGTGTGCGATGTCCAGACGAATCTATCGCACTTACAGCCATGAAATTTGGCACACAGGTAGTCGTAATGGTGACTGAAAGCACCTCATTTGAAATGGTAAATTTATTCTAGAAAATTTTTTATTTAATGTTTTGTCTTGTTTGGGTTGATTTTTTCGCACTAATTTCTCAATAGAATGGTTTCGAATAATTGTACGACAAAAATAGATACACCATCGGAAAGAGCACGTGATTTCCGTTCTAATGAAGTTAGTTTTGAATTTCTAACGTAATTTACTGAATTTTGAGATTTTTTTAAAAAATACCCAGTTTTGTCATCGAGATGTTACTTTTGTTTTTAAATTTGTTGCATCCGACTTTCTAACAACACTATTATTTTCAATTTTTTTTCAGTTTATAACTAGAACGGTTCTGTCGGATTTAAAATAAGAACGGTTAAAATATCTTTTCCCGTTTTTTTTAATTAATTTTTTTCTGGTCGGTTGAGAGTTATTTTTCTCGATCGAGTTCCTCGCGCGGCACTTCTTGGAAACGTTGCTGCCAATTTTGATTGGCGGACGCGCAGGATACGTCATGACATTCACCTGAATGAATTCGATTATTATATTCGGATTCGATTTTATATTTTGCCTGCTGTATAATAATCATTTCCGTTCCAATTTGTATGTTTTTTGGATTAACCTTACTCTGTAGCGTGAAAAAAAAAATAAAACAGGAAAATAAATAGTATGTAGCTTTTGTTTTGATTTTGTTTTACAAAACTTTTCATGTCATTGTGGGCGTTTTTTTTTTTTTCATTTTTTTGTGAATCCTGATCCAGACGAGGAGCCGCGTATTGCTAGTGTATAGATATTGCTAAGAATTTTTGAAATATCCACTTTGTTCTTTTTTAAAGCTGTTCCATTTCAAATTGTCATATTTGATGTCAATTAGATGTTAAATAGAAACATTTTTTCTCTCCCTTTAAAGCACGCTGGATGTGCTTCATAATAATGATAAATTGATTGATAGTTAAGTGTAAAAGCTGATTTCATCTCAAATTGTAATTTTCATTAGATGTTAAATAGAAGCAATTTTTTCCTTCTATTTAAGACCGATGAATGTGCTTCGTCGATGACGCCTTAATAATGATAAATTAATGTACGGATAAGTGTAAAGGCTTGGACTTCCTCTCGACTTGGCGACATTTATAGTGATTTCTTCCTCAATTAGGAGCCAAAAATAAGGTCGCGAAATTGCTCGCAACTTGTCGTTTTCCCTTACAAAGGTGCGGTTGCTTTTCTCTGGATTCCTAGAAATCTCTCGCCTCGTGTCTAAGGGGTCTATAAATAGACGGGATTTCGGAAATTTTAGACGAAGGACTTTGGTCAAGAAAGTCTCGAGTTAAATCGAATTATGTCGACGATTGATTTTGTTTCTTATTTGATGCTTAATTTGAATAATATACAGTAGAACTCCGGGAATGGGAAATTTCGGATAATCCAAACATCTTCTTTTTTATTTTCTGAAAAATGAAGGGAAAATGACAATTACGAATCAGAAACAAAGCTAATGTTTATTAATAACTTAAAAGAACAATTCGAATTGGTCTGTAAGAATGAATACAACGACTTTATTAGCAGAAACAAACTCTGATATCTTCTTTTTACCTCAACTTGTTGGCCACTGAACCGTACGAATCGCCGCTATTGTTTAACAACGGATTCGGAAACCCTCCGCGCTTTTGCGCATGCGCCGGGCGGAGTTATTTTCATCAAAATAGGGAGAAAGTGAAGAATGGAAGGGTGATGTTTACATTTTACTGAGCGTGATCTAACAAAGAACTCCGGAAATGCGCTCTTATGACTCCTGACACACCTTTCCGGTGTAAAATCGTCCAAAAGTGGTAGTCTCGGAATCCGTTGCTGAACCAGGGTTGCCATATTGGCCTTTTTAAGGCCAAATTATGGAAATATGGCCTTTTTTCAAAGCTCTTGGCCTTAGGAATTTTCATTTGGCCTTAAATTCATTTTTGGCCTTATTTTCGTTAATGATTTTAGAACAATTTTTAATTACTTATCATATTGTTTTTTAATAAATTTTAGATATTACACATTTCAAATGATATATAATGAGCTGTCAAACGAAATAGCTCCTGAATAGAACAAGGATGTTTGAAATTTCTTTCACTTAAATTTTAGTTCAATAATAGGACGTTGAACATATGCCTACAAGTGGGATTCGTTTTCATGAAAGATAGCTGTTTTTCTAATAGCAAATGACGTTTTCAATCAATTTGTCAAATTTGGCCTTATTTTTAAGAAGGTTTGGCCTTATTTTGCCATTTTGATCTGGCAACCCTGTGCTGAACAGTAGAGCCCTTTCCGTACGCCTGGACAGGGCGGCCAGAGTCAATACTCTACTGCAGGGGTGCCCAACCATTTTTCCCTCGCGTTCTTCTTGATTATTCTTTTGGTTTTCGCGTACTCCCTACTATCATATCCAACCCCTCCCATAGCCATCCGTCTATGCAAAGAAAATTTTATCAATGATATTAATGGTTAATTTAAAAGTAAAATGACTGGAATTAACTCTATCCATACGGAACCGTCCCATACGTCCCTTCAAGCAAAAGACGATAGCCGTCCGAAACTCCCGAATGTCACTCTGAAATTTCCACCCTTTTTCGTTAAGTGCGATTGAATTCACACCCGCGGCTTTCTGTGTTAGAGTGGCTCTCCCAGACGGGTGTGGGGAAGAGAGGAATTTTCTTACAATTCGGACAATGCCAGCTGTCATTGTGATTTTTGAGGGGAAAAGTGAGTTTTCCTTGTCTTTTATAGAGGATCTCGGACGTTCCCGTATTTTGAGGTGACTTTATTTCAATGGCTTTAGGAATCAGAGGGTTAATAACAGTTACAGAATTTATTTTTGATTTTACGTTTTATTCAAATTCTACAATAGTATTAGTTCAACGCAAAAGCAAATGAAGTCAGTATTGTTATTATTTCGTTTTAACTTATAAGGATAGTTAAGAATTACCCTTCGTAATAATCACCTATTTAAGTGTTATAGTTATTAAATAGCAAGTATTCACTTGGAGAAACAGAATTCTCTAACTTTTTAATCCTTTATGTTTTCTTGTTTCTACCATTAAGAAATCCGCACTCTACTTTTGTTAAAGCCTTACATAATTTAAATAATAACTTAAAAGATAACGGATACCCTTTTAATTTCCTAAAAGTTAATAACTTAATCAAAAAAAGTTTTTGTTCTCCTGGTAAATAGTTCGAATTTCTCTACATAGATGGAGCTAGGTTTGCTTCTAAATTGTTGATTTCTTTGTTCATCTGATAGCGTCACTTTCTTTTTGTCTCTGGTTTTGAAAGCGGGTAAATATTTACCTTTCTCTCTATTGATTTTGTTTTAAGGGAATTTGTTAACATTTTTCATTTATTTGGTTGCTGGACAGATTCAGGCCACAGAAAGCAATAAATTTTGACTTTTGTCATTCCTTCCTACAGAAAATTTGTCCATTTTAGAACTACAAATGGCGTGCGGTCTCCGATGGGTTTGCCATTCTAGTTCTTTTCCATTTTGATTATTTTTTTACTTTCTAATTTTTCTTAAGTGTTTCAATTATTAGAGAATTTTTTGTTATTTAATACTATAATTTTTTGTTGTGTCATATTTAAGAAAGTTTTGTTGATGCAATCACTTAATGCTGCTGCGTTGAGCGCCCAAAAAGGTGTATTGTTATCATTATTATTATTGTTCACTTCTTTTGTTTCTTTTATTTATTTTTCTTTTTAATTCAAATTTACGTTTTTCTATTATCCGCAATTAACAACTTTGATTCGCGCACCCCCCAAACTGTCCTTCGTATACCCCCAGGGGTACGCGTACCACAGGTTGGGAACCTCTGCTCTACTGTATTTGGTATATCAAGAGTATTTTCCGAATTTCCCGGATAATTCGAACAGAGGTCAACCCCAATTATAGTCTGACCACGGATTCCGAGACTACATCTTTTGGACGATTTTTACACCGGAAAGGGTTGTCAGGCAGTCAGGCATATGAGCGCATTTCCGGAGTTCTTTGTTAGATCACGTAAACATCACACTTCCATTCTTCACTTTCCCCCTATTTCGATGAAAAAAACTCCCCCCCCCCCGGCGCATGCGCAAAAGCGCGGGAGGTTTCCGAATCCGTTGCTGTAAAATAGTTTGGATTTCAGGGGCGTAGTAGAATCAGAATGTCAAAATGATGCTTTTCACAATGTTGTAAAATTGGCTTTTAAAATTTTAAAGAAATTAAATTATATACAAAAAGTGTATAAAAATAAAATTTAGTAGTCTTTGCGTTTCTCATCCAAGAGGCTATACGTAGGGTTACCATGCGTCCTGTATACACGGGACTGTCCCGTATTTCTCTACTCAGTCCCGTGTTACTATTTGTCCCGTTTTCGGATGACTCTCAACCAAGTTCCTGAATGGAAAGAAATAGAACGTGCTATTGCATATTTACAAGTAGGAGACATCGATATTGTAATGTCGTTGCCCAGTGGTACCGGGGTCTGATCAAAGAACAACAGATTTAAAGAAGTCGCAGAATTCCAGCATTTTAAATTTAATAAGAATCTTGAATAAATTGCTATTTCACAACTTTATATACATTGAGTATATACACAATTCGAGAGCGAAAATAACGAAGTCCCGGATGTAAAGCGGGAGAGTCAATGAACAAGGTGCAACTTGACTTCGTCGAAGTTACTAAGGGGGTGAGTATACTCTAGGATGCAACTTTAACAAAAAGTTCTGGGAACTATGAGAGTTGAGCAGCCTATAGTAAATCAGGGTGAGTTATGGATAACACCGAAGGTCGGAAAAAAACATCGAGGTTGTAAACGTTCGACAATATGCACGGTCGGGGATTTTTCGGGCACAAAATGACCCCATTATATTTTTTTTTGTGGAAATAACTCAAACAGCAGGTGTAGACCTTTCCGCCAACATTGCCGCACGTATTACTGTTGCTTGTGTTTGCGCACCAACTATATGCTAAAACGTGTGCAAAGTGAAATTTAAACAAGGACTCAAATCTGCATTGTAGATGACGGAGAGCACTTTGAACACCGAAAATAAAGGTACATTGTGATAACTAATTGTTTTTTTCTCGTTTTAACCCGTTTAGAGACGTCACAGTTTCGGAAATAGAGAACAAACAAATGTGCACTTTAAACGTTCATTTCTTCGTATTAATGCATAAAAGGTATCTTTTTTGTACTAAATCGAAAACGCTCTACAATTTTGTAATTGACCTTTTCCCCGTATCTTGTACTGTTTTCTAGATAGGACCGCTAATTCCAAAATTTGCCGACAGATGGCGTTGTAAGTTGTCTCATCGAGTAGCGCATAGCCTTTTTACTATACCTAGACACCAACTTTATGGCCTAAGCAGTCACCGTTTAGAAGTTAAGGAGGTGTAACGGGTACAAATGGGAAACCTGTATCTATTATGAGAGTAAATTGTTTTTATCGAAATGAATATTTATGGTTATATGTAGACGTGGGGTGGCAAAAAAAATCTATATTCAATGATGGGGTCGCGGAATATTTTTGCAGACAAAAAGGGGTCGCGAGTGGTAAACATTTATGAAATTCTAATATAAATAATTTATCTAAATTAATTTTATATACGTAATTCCAGTACTTTCAGCTGCCAGGGCGGGTATAATTAGCTAATCACCATGCCAGATTCTTACTTTGTGAATAACCCCTCATGGACAGAAAACCGTTCGAATAAAATCAAATCACTTCCTGTTTTCCATTTCATTTGTGAACAACCCCCACCGTTTCTTCCGGATATTTACTTCTGAAGAATCCAGAGATGGATGAAAATGCTCTTCTGTTGCGTTGCCAAAACATGATACCGTCTATTATTGCTTGCTTTTATGAGCTGCGTTTATCAAAGGGGAAAATTAAGGACATCAGAAAAATATTTTTGCTGCAAGGAGGGGGCACTATAATACACCTTATATTATTGTATTTCATAGATGTAACACCTGGTTGAAAATATTATGTAAAGAGGAAGATGCAGATTTCAACAATACAAACACGTAAGCTTTTTTTCTCGTATAAAACGTTTCCTAATCATCCAAAAATTCGACTTCGTGATTTCGATGACTCTTAACGTCTTAGATCGGAGGTTCCAAAGGCACGCGGAATCGAAGTTGGTAATGGCGGAAACAAGAATACATAAGGAATTAAAAAAGTTACAGAATTTTGCTTTCCAAAGTTAATACTTTCTATTTAATAACTATACCGCTTGAAAAGTTGATTATTACAGGATGTAATTTTTAACCATCTCCATTAAGTTAATGCGAAATTATTACAATACTGATTTCATTTGTTTTGGCGTTCAAATAATACTATTGTAAAAATGTAAAAAAAAGTAAGTCCAGCAAATGTTATTAATGAGTCATTTGACTGTTAAGCTAACATAAGCCCTTAACATCTATACTTATAAAAGGCAATGTTTGTGTGCGTGAGTGTTTGTCTGCGATGTCCAGACGAATCTATCGCACTTACAGCCATGAAATTTGGCACACAGGTAGTCGTAATGGTGACTAAATGCACCTCGAAGCCGAAATTTTAAAATTTAATCTAGAAAAATTTTTATTTAATGTTTTGTGTTGTTTGGGTTGATTTTTCCCACTAATTTCTCAATAGAATGGTTTTGAATAATCGTACGACAAAAATAGATACACCATCGGAAAGAGCACGCGATTTTCGTTTTAATGAAGTTAGTTTTGAATTTTTAAAGTAAGTTACTGAATTTTGAGAAATTTTTAAAAAATACCCAATTTCGCCATTGCAATGTTACTTTTGTTTTTAAAATTGTTGCATCGGACTTTCTAATAATACTATTATTTGCAATTTTTTTCAGCTTATAAGTAGAACGGTTCTGTCAGATTTAAAACAACAACGGTTAAAATATCTTTTCAAGTTTTTTTTTAAATTAATTTTTTTCTGGGCAGTTGACAGTTATTTTTATGGACAGAGTTCCTGGAGCGGCACATCTTCGGAACGCAGATGGCTATGTGATTGGTTGAAGGGGAGGTGACGTCATAACCTTGAATTGAATGACTGATTATTATTTTCGAAAGTATCTTAACCTATTTATTCATCTCGCATACTTAGCTTGCAGTATAATAATTTTCACGTTGCAATTTTTTAATATTGTTTTGGATTAACTTTTCTACAAATAAAATGCTATTAGCGCGAGAAAAAAAATAAGCGGGATAATCAAAAATGTGTATCTTTTGTTTTGCTTTTCAAAACTTTTTCATGTCATTGTGGGCGGTTTTTTTTTTTTTTTTTCATTTTGTTGAAGTCCTGATTCCACGGGCAATGCCGTGCGCGTATTGCTAGTAATTGATAAAACTTGGGAATTAAGTCAAAAAGACCAAACAAATGCTCGTTTTACACGTTTTGTTCTTCGCATTATTGCACTTATGGTGCCTTTTCTTTCTAAATCGAAAACGCTCTACAATTTTCTTATCGACTTTTTCCCCGTATCTTGTACCGTTTTTGAGATACAAACTCTAACTCCGTTGTTTTCCATCAGGTGGCGCTGTAACTGATCTCACTGTGTAGCGCATGGTCACTTTACTATGCCTAGACACCAACTTTATAGCCTAAGCTGTCACCGTTTAGAAGTTAAGGGGGTGCAACGTATAAGTGGGAACCCTGTATATTCATTTAGTTTTACCTAACCCACCATTAGATACACAGTTAAAAAAGTAAACTAAATAAGAATAAAGGGATGTCGAAAACTGTGGCATCGATTACTCATCATCTACAGGTTGTCAATAACCAATTTTGGAAAATTTATTCTCAATAATATTGCAAAATACCTTCTAGGGATAATTTTTTATGGAATCCTTTTACTCAGCTTAAAGTCAAGTAATTAATTAAAAGTTGAAAAAGAACTTGACTGAACTCTTTTTACTATATTTCCATGAATTAATTGTATAAATATTGCCCTCAATAACTGTTTTCTTTACCATAAATGATTTTTCCTTTTTTTGACTCAGTCAAACACAGAAGCGTAGTCAAGCTCAGAAATAAAAGTTGAATATTTCCAGAGAAGAAATCTAAAGAGAGCGTGTCAAGTATTTAATAGTTTAATATCTATAAATAGAAATGAAACCTTAAGCACTCAAGAAGCCATAAGAGTAGGCAGAACAAATTAGAACTCGTGAAGTGTTCCAGAACAAAAGATTTTTAGTTCCTAAAAATGACAGAAGCCCTAACGATATTTAATGAGCGGAAAAGAATTCCTTCGACGTGAAAGCGGAAGACATGTCTCACTTCTAATTGCCACTCAAAGAAAATGTTTTTTAAAAAAGAATTTCATTCGATATCTCAGCGAAAGCTTAATTAAATTGTAACTTTCAACACTATTATTTGTAAGAGCTAATACTACTGGCTAATTATTAACGATTGATGAAATAAAATTCATAACACTTTTATCTTTATGTATTAATAAAATTCTCACAAAAACCTGTGTTTCGAAAATATTCATTAAGTTTTAAGTGTGCAGTTTATTGTGTTGAAATAAGGTAAATAGTATTTATTTATAAAAATACAAATAGTAAAATAGTAACGAATCAAAATAAAAATAACAAATACAGTAGACTCTCTAATCCGACACTCCCACTAGTCCGACGCACCTGATGGAACAAGTTACTTGGTGATAACAGGGATCGATCCAGGTTTTTTTTAGAGGCCCATTTTTGAGGGAAAAAAATTATTATTGTGAAAAATAAATATATTTTCGTGAAAAATAAAAATATTTTTGAGGGGAAAAAATTATTTTTGTAAAAAATAAAAATATTTTTGTGAAATTTTTTTTTATTGAACAAAAATTTGTAAAAGGGTCGTTTTTACGAATTTGAATTTTGTGAAGGGGCCGTTTTTACTTTCTCGTATACGAAGTATACAAAGAGAACGTATTGTAATCGTCAAAAAATTCGAACTCGAGATTTTGACGAATCTCCACGTTTTAGACCTCCCCGAGTCCGAAAAACACAATTTTGGAATTATGCCTGTCTGTACGTCTGTGAACACGATAACTCGAAAACTATTAGAGATACAGGGATGAAATTTGGTACGTGAACTTGACACATAATTTGTAGGTTTCTATCAAATTTTGGACAAAATCCGGAGGAAGTCTATCTATCTGTCTGCCCGCAGTCATGTGAACACTATAACTCAAAAACTTGAATAGCTAGATGAATAAAATTTGGTACACAGTTTTATCATCATGAATGTAGGTCCGTATAAAATTTTGGGCCAAATCCGTCAAAGGGTTGACTGTCTGTCGGTCTGTATAATTTACTTTTGAAGAGAATCCGTTATCTCCACGCGCATGCGTACTGGAAGAACGGAACGGAATTTCATTACGGAGTAGCGAATTACGTCAGTTTGTCCTTGAGCCGGTAAGAGAGGAAAAATCGTTACACATCTCTTTGAAATTCTTTACCTAGATATTTTTCAATCACTCTAATGAAAAATCTTATGATTGTCATTGGATTCTGGGTAACAATAGGTTCGAATTTTTTTAGCCGCGCGGGGGGGAGGGGAAACAGCACCTTTTTGGGGAAGTATACGAGAAAGTTTAGGGGAGAACACTCCCGCTGGTTGTGAATTTGAGTTCTGTGAAGAGGCTATTTTTATGAATTTGAATTTTGTGAAGCGCCCTGGATCGACCCGTGGATGAGTCATTCTTTCCTGTTCAAACTTGAAACCTTCACCCTTTCACTACATGATTTTTCTATTGATCCGTCCGGACACTGTATGTAATCCGGCAGGTGTCCGGTCCCATATGTGTCGGATTAGAGAGAGTCTACTGTAGTACTAATAAATATAAGAAATAATATGGCTGTGGTGGTCTAGTGGTAAGGTCCTGGCTTCAGAGCTTGAGGGATCCAGATTCGACACCC
>BGPR01050390.1:0-11077 GCA_013235015.1 Araneus ventricosus
AGTGTGTTTCAGTCATAAAACTTAGCACGCATAATACTGTCTTTATGCTAAGTAAGAATCGTTTGAGTTATTTGTAAAGACGAGGAGCAATCTTTTAGGTTGTAACGGACTCGTAATACTTTCAGGCTGCTATGCAGTTTTATAAATCTCTCGTGGCATTAAACGGCCTGTTGTAAATTTGAAATTTTTATTTCAGGCCAACCATGTGCAGAAGCTCTTTCAGAAGTTTTCTCGTGGGAGGGAAAGGATAGAATAATGTGCTGATAACAGGATAAAGTAATTCAACTGCAAAGGTTTCAAGATGTTCATTCAATGTCAAGATATCTTCGTATTCAAGACCATCTGTGTCTTTTTAAACCTTTCACTCTTCACGTTAGCTATAGCCGGCATCCACAAAGCAAATCGCGGGTACGAAAGCCGACTGTAGTCGATATGCAGCAGAGTCTAGAGCCGGCTACAGTCGGCGGCATTCATTCAAACATTAATTAATCTTTATATTATAAAATATGTATTAATTATGTTTTAATTATGATAATTATTGTTTGTGTAGAAATTATATACATATTGTTTTATAGAAAAGTTCCTTTTCTCCCAAGAACATGTCAAGGTGGTGTTGTTCAGGAAGACTTAAACTCAAACGCCAAAGACTTTCCACGCTCAATTTGTACACTTTTGGCGTGGGGGCCGGTTCAATGACGGCGCTACAACTGAACGACAGCCGTAGAGAAAGGGTTAACAAAGCAACTTTTAGTACAGCTGGAAAAGATTAAAAAATCCACTGAAAAATATGCTTGCTCAAAGCTATGATAATCGGGCAAATATGAAAGGAAAAAATCCAGGTGTCCAAACAGAATCCTGAACATCAACCCTCTGGTGTTTTATGTACTACCCATTCTCTAAACTTAGTTCTTAGTGAAGATCCACAGCCCTGTTTTAACGCTGTGGAATTATTTAGTATTTTATAGCAAATTTACAACTTCTTTTCATCCTAAACTCATCGTTGGACAGTCTTGAAGAAACATGTACCCTGTATAACGTGCAAGCCCTTAAGTAAAACGCAGTCACTTCTGGAGTTATCGCATGATGCATTAGCTAAAAGCTTTGTGTTGAGTTTGGCAAAGAAGGTAAAAAGTTTTAACTTTGTGGCTAGTATTGTCATTTGGTACTCCGTTCTCTTAAAGGTTTATGTCATAAATAAAATGTTACAGAGTGAAAATATGGATGTGTTTAGTACTGTAGAAATGATCGACAAAACAAGACAAGCTATGGTAGAAATTAGATCAGACAAGAAGTTTCAACAGGCTCTGGTTGATGAACGTGACCTTTGTAACAGTATTGGAATTAATAAAACATGAGTAATAGAACCAGGGGACTGCGTAAAAATTCAGATTTTGAAATTTTTTTCAGCAGTACGTTCATAGATTCAAGCAACATAAACATTCTTTACTTCATTTAAAGCATTTTTCCAATTGTAACTATATGCCTTTCTCTAACAGTTTATAAATTAGCTATTGAACCACGATTAAAGTAGACACCCTATATATTTGTTCCTATTAATATCTGAAAAGGACAACCTCGTGGCAGAGGCATGGTTTCGAGACCTGACATTTATACAAGCCTCGTTCACGTTAAACGCCCGCCAGCTGGTGTGGTGCTGAAGTTTGGAGGGCAAAGGGCCGATTCAGGCCCTCGTCATTTGGCAATGGTTCAAAATAAGGAAGACCTCTCAAAAATATATTATTTTTACGCCTACTCATCATATTTTGTTTTAAAAAATGGCGTAAAAACGTAGTAACGTTTTGACTCCATGGCGTCCATTAAGAACACCAGTCGCGCGGCTTCACAAACAGAAAGTAAATCTAATTCAACTAAATCTTGCATGGTAGACAATTGTTTTCAAATCTAGTCCACCAATCATTACTACATTAACAGGGTGAGCAGAAAGTCTTTCGATGTTTACAAGAAGTTATTGCGTAAAAATTATTATATTTTGACATATGTTAATTTTTGTAAATTATAAATACCGTACTACAATTTGGAATAAGACCAATTAACTTAGTAAATTTTAGTGTGTGCTCGCTTTGTAGCTTGGGTTTTCAGCTCAGGCGATATTCTAGTACTCACCACGTTTCATCGAACATTTTTTGGAGCATTAGAAACGGTTTCTGTTATTTTAGCATTCAAGGTATTACCATTACAAACTCCTATGGTAAAGACTTTCTTTGTACCCCCGTAAAAAGAAGATGAGTAATATTAGGATTGCATGAATCCTATGGTAAAGTCCATCTCTTTCACCCAAGATTCGTAAAATTACGGAACCCAATTGAGAAGATGGTTTATGATCTTGACGTGTAGATTACTGCTTCTATAACAACGTCTAAGCTCCTTTTGAACAGAAATGGGCGATTTGGTTTTATGAAATCACAAAACTCATTGCGTCTTTTCCCTTGTAGATACCATTTCGTTAAAAATTTTCTTTTGCGTGTAAATGGACTTATTTTGCCGTGTATTCGACTATAAAAAGTTCAAAAAGAGAGCAATGATAAAATTTTTAGATTACTATTTTCAACTGTTATTTCGTACTGATGTTTTGTAATTGGGATAAAAATTTGTCATCCACTGCATATTCTATTTCTACTTAGATACCACCATAAAACACAAGAATAAACCTGCCGAAGAATCGGTATAAAAAGCAGGTACACTCATGAATAAGAACGTAATAGGAGCACTCATCGGAAAGTCTTTGTCAAAATTATGATATTCCCTATAATTCAAAAATAGCTTTTTAATCTCTTAATGCAAATGCAATCAATTTGATTTTTTATGTAAATTTAATTCTTTGATAATGGATAACATGACATAATTTCATAAGCAAATAAATTGATTTCAATCGTTTCTTTGATATCTTTTTAATATAAGTTTGTTTGCTTATTTCGAGTCTTTGAATACATAAAAAGGGGATGAATAGCAAAAGAACAATAACACAAAGTTTCGCGCAAGCGTACCAGAAACGAAATGGATTTTTCACGCAAGGTGGGTTTTTTTATGTTGACTATGAACCATTCTAACAAAGCAATTGTGATTGTTCGGATAGAAATACATTTTATATGTTGTTTTCTCCTCTGTGAGAATACTACCGCTGTTTTGGGTTTGCTCCTAAATGCATTTGTAAGTACTAGGCCATATATGATATCTTTATCTAACTACCTGCGAATTAAATCGTACAATATCGCTTAACTGTACCTATAAAAGTATAGTTTAGCTTTGAAGTTACTTACAAGAAAACCCTGTTTTAACTGATACACATGTTTACTTCCTGGTATATAAATTAGAAAAAGGGATATAATCGTCAAAAAATTAGACCTCGAGATTTTGATGAATCTCCAAGTTTCAAATCTCCCCCGCGCCTGAAGAAACCAATTTCGGAACTATGTCTGCCTGTGTGTCTGTGAACACGGTAATTCAACTCAACGAGCTAGACTGATTATATTTGGCATGTGGTCTCTACACCAAATCTGCAGTCTCGGTATTTCTCACAGGTGCTTGAGGCGTTCGCCTCGCTCTTCGAGACCTGCGGGGCCTCAAAGTCCATTGGATATCATCGCAGTACTAAGCCGACAACAGATTCGCGACAAATGGTAGGAGTTGGGGCCTCAAAACAGTTTTGAGTCTGTAGCCTCATATTGTAAAAATACGCCTCTGCAAAACTGTAGATTTCTTTTAAATTTGAACGAAAATCGTCTGCGGGATGCCTTCCATGTTCATATGGGCTTGCCATCAGAATTGTAGATCTGTATCAAATTTTGGACTGAATCCATCGATAGGATGACCGTTCGTCGTTCTGTCTTTATACCAAAATTATAGATCTGCATCAAGTTTTCGTCGAAATCTGTCTATGGCATATATATATATATCAAAAGAAACAAGAAACAAAAATTCAAAAACAACCAAGACACAATGGCAAAAAATAGACAAAAATTATAATAAATTGAAAAATATCATAGCGAGCCGCTCGTCAGGAAGAAAAGCTCGCCTATGATATTAATATGTGCTTTTTTCTGATAATGACATACGAAACCCGCTAAAATATGTCGCCATCCCCTCAAAAAGCACAAGCCAATTAAAAATGAAAAAAATTCTGGAATAAAAGATGAATACATTGAAGATGATTTAAGAAAATCGGAAGTAAAAGAATCCGAATACAAAAGACCTTGAATAAAATAATATAGTAGTATTCACAAAAAAAAAAAGATAAATAGGCTTATCATATATATATATATATATATCGGCTTAGGCAAATGAAATTTGGTAGACAGTTTGTCGTCAGTATATCCGCAAGTAAACGTGATAATTCAAAAACACGTCGACTTAGGCAAATGAAATTTGGTAGACCGTTTGTCGTCAGTATATCCGCAAGTAAACGTGATAATTCAAAAACACGTCGACTTAGACAAATGCAATTTGGTATGTCGTCTTTTCACCAAAATGTTAGATCTAAATCAAATTTGGATCTAATCATTAAAGGGAAGTTGTCCAAAATGCGGGTTCGATTTTCTCCATTATTCCATGGGGTTTAAAACGCCCGTATTATGCTAGTATGCGAAAACTCGAGAGAAAAACACTTCCGCTCAGTGGCGAATCCGGAGGTGTGTGCTATGAGCTGCACCCCACAGAATTAGACAGATTCTTGATTTTTTTAAAACCACTACACCTGTTCGTTATTGATCTCTTTTTTTTTAAAAAAAATAAAACTTGGAAACATTGCTTTCTGGTTTTTCGACAAGCTCGAAAATGTTCCCGCTTTTGTAGTCATTCCACTCGTACTTGTACCGTTAACGCTGTCGAAAACATTTTTTGGCTACTTATTTCATTGTGTTTTTATTAAATTACCGAAAGTATTGTAGTGTCCTTTGTAATTCTTATTGTCAGGTGAGTTAAGTTAAAGTGTTTTGACTTACATAAACCATGAAGTCACGACGATTCAAATTTTTTATGACCGCTTGTTCATAAATGATCACTACGTGAAATCGACATTGTCAATTTTTTCAACGAATAGTCCATTTATTTATTTGATATTCTTCAGAAAGTTTAAACCCAGTGTTGCTTTAACCATTTTTAATAGTTACATTTAGTTAACAAGTTTCAATTTATATTCGTCAAGTGCAAAAAGGTAGGTTTATGTGCATGAAAAACTTCAGCGTGCTGTGTTGAAGTCCTATTTGCTTTCGTTAAATTCATTCTCATCTATGGAAAAAAGAGGCGGAGCTTATGTTTCCTGTAAATATTGATGAAAGCCTAATTCTACAACTACAATTAAAAAAGAAAATCATGTTACATAATAACATGAACGCTCAAATAGCTTTTATCATGATTGTCGCATAATTGAAAACAAATGTACATTTCTATTAGCTGCTTTGAAAATTGGAAGCTTCTAAATTATACATTTTTTTACTCCACTTCTTATAATTAAGTAAACACAAAAGAGAACAGAGTGTCAAATAATTTTTTAACCGTCTGTAGCTCTATTCCGATATTAAAAATGAAGCAGATGTTTTTAATAATTCATTCATGGATCTAGCAGCCGGCCACTTCTAATTATCTATTCCAACAACGGGTGCGTTTACTTGTAATAAAAAGCTGTTTATTCTTGTTGTGTCTGTTACGCTGTTACGCATATTTCACGAGGTCGCAAATGTTGTTCTGTATATAACATGAAAGTTCCCGAAATATAAGCGCTGAAAAGAGGTAAGTTTCAATATGGATATTTTTCAATGTTTGTTTTCAGTTCTTTGTTCAGTCTGCACCAAAAAGGTTATCGTTTTTGCATTGAAGTCCTCCTGGATAGCAAACAGAAACAGCAAAAGGATAAACTTCTCATTTTATATTTTACAACATTTTTATTAAAGAAAATTTCTCCTTCAAAAATTTCAATTTTGTCGTCTTGTAATAAGTAAGCAATAAAGAGTGAAAATGGTAACTTGCAAAAGAGATACGACTCGTTTGGTATTTTTCAGTGTTTCTAATAAAGAAAATATCTTTTTGAATTAAATTCATTTGCAATTAAACATCAATTCAGTAATAAGTAAATGATTTGAATTAAAAGTTAAAATTTTTTGTATCCAACACCATTTGTATCAAAATTGGAACAGATGTGGGACAAAAATTTTAAATCGGAAGAAATTGTAATACATCTTAGCATTTTAAAAGCAAAGGAATAATTTTCTTATATTTTTTAATATAATTTCGTTCTATTAAGATATCTCGAAGAGCCAGGGTTCTTGAAATGAAATATCGTCACGTGAATAACAACTTAGTAAAAAATAAGTAAACAAAAACAGAAAAATGCGTAAATTTAAATTTTTAAATTCTTTAAGAAGAATTATTTTTGGATTTGTGAATTAATTATAATAATTGTTAATTTTTATGTTTTTCTCTATGAAACATTTACTTGTAAGTGAAAACGGAACGATCTGGAACATTTACTGCATTCGAGACAAAAAAAAAAAAAAATAGAATTTCCTTCTATTTTTTTTGGTCAAACTGAGTGCCCATAACTCTTCGCGTAGAAAAATTTGGAAAAGAACATTCATCAGAAAATAGCTTATTAAAAAATTAAATATTGCTCATATTTTTTTTCTATATGAGCTATTTACTTGTAACTGAAAGCTCGACAATCCGGTTCATTTTCTGATTACGAGACAAAGAGTCTAAAATCGGAGAAATCCAGGCTATCTGGCCAATTTTGGTTAGTGGCGAAAAGTGCAAAAATTTGATGAAATATGTAAATAAAATAAAAAAATAAAAAAATACAGAAATCTGTTTTTATTATACCCTTTTGTTTAACTTGTTCCATGGTTGTAAAGATACAATTTTAAGATTCTGTTTTTCTTTTCAGTCACCTCCTGTTGTGCTAGATTTGAAATCTTGTGCACTTGTTTGTTCTCGATGGGAACACACAGTGTTTATTTTCCGATCTTAATTATCAGTTTATCGATTAATTTAATTATTTTGCTGCAGTACTAATTGCGCCACCTGGTAGTAAATTTGAGAAACAAAATTGATTTCGAGAATTCTTAATATTTAAAATAATGAATTATAAACTAAGCATTAAAAAGAGTAACATAACTAAAATAAAAAAGTCTTCTTTTTAGCACTCTAATAAAAATGCGTTCTTAAAATTCTGTTTCTCAAAAATTTATTTAGAAGTCAGTAGAAGTAAAATAAAATAGCGCATGTTTCACTTGTGTCACTCCTTTGTATTTTCCCAACTGAATAATTCTATTTTTATTCTGTCTGTTGATTATTTTCTTAAATACTTTTCTTTTCGTATTGGGTGGGTCCACTGAAGAAGCCATTAAGGATGTAATTGGATTCGTCCTTCTTCAAGTCCAGCCAACCATAAAACTCGTTTCTTCTGTAAACTGTTTTGTCCTTCATTTGAGTTGCCCGTCTGCAGATGGGATTTCGCGCGTTTTTTTTTGTTGCTGTGGAAACCGGTGCAAGATATTTCATTTGAGGGGTGCGAGATGTCACCGAAGGAAAATGAAACAATAACTGTTCATCTGGTGCGAATTTAAAAAGGTTTGCTTGTATGTGCTAACAGCTTATCAAATGCTCATTTTAACTTAACATCTAATGTTTCATATTTTTTTCTTATTGTTTATTCTGTTTTCCTCGTTTCTTATTTTACAACGCTTATTTTCAGCGATTCATGAAGTGCCGTGAAGCTTAATTTAGACGTGTTTTTCCTTTGTTCCAGATTCAGTCTATTTCTTTCAAAGTTAAAAAATTCATTAGCGTCGCAGATATTCGATAGTGCATTGCTTACTCTGAAATTGCAACTTAGCAATCTTTCATTTTTTGTGATTTAATTATTAATGAATTTAAATAAACAGTGATTCAATTAGAATCGAAATTTGAACAGCTTTGAAATCAAATCTAACAGAATGTGTTTTGGAACAAAATTAAAATTTGAGTACTGTTTTCCCAAACTTCCCTAAAATAGAAGATAATCTACGAGGACTGATGCCATAAAGATACTCATTTTAATGTCTGTCTACATTAATAAATTAATCTAAAATATTGCAATAATGAGAATTACATTTTATTTTGGAAGCAGAAAACTTCAATCATATCACCACTGGGTTGGGTGATTGATTCCGTGAGAAAAAAATTCAGATATATGACTATGAATGGTTAAACATATACTATATGACAATCAAAAGGACGACCACTGCTAGGAGGTGTTTACTTATAAAGAGACCACTACTAGGACGAGTGGCTGAAGAAATTTGGGAGTGTGCTAAGCCTTAGTTCCAGCTCTTCGTCTTAATGAACAGTTTTTACTTTCTCGTATACGAAGTATACAAAGAGAAAGTATTGTAATCGTCAAAAAATTCGAACTCAAGATTTTGACGCACCTCCACGTTTTAGACCTCCCTGAGTCCGAAAAACACAATTTTGGAATTATGTCTGTCTGTATGTCTGTGTGTCTGTTAATACAATAACTCGAAAACTATTAGAGATACAGGGATGAAATTTGGTATGTGATCTTTTCACATAATTTGCAGACTTCTATCAAATTTTGGACAAAATCCGTCTACGGGAAGTCTGTCTGTCTGTGTGTCCGCGTTCATGTGAACACTATAACTCAAATACTCGAATAACTAGATGTATAAAATTTGGTACACAGTTTTATCTTCAGGAATGTAGGTCCGTATCAAATTTTGGACGAAATCTGTCGAAGGACTGATTGTCTGTCGGTATGTATAATCGCATAATTTTAATTGCAATAACTTCTTAACAAAATTACTTAGATAAATGAAATTTGGTATGTGGCTTTTTACCTTAATGGTAGATTTGTGTCCAATTTTTGTGTCAATCGGTTAAAAAAAAGCCGTTCGAATTTTTTTTAAGTTTCGTTATAGGTGGCGCTTCATATGCACATAACTTAACAATAATAAAAATAATTTTTTACTTTTTGCGAACTTTTCAGTAATTTATTATTTTTTTGTATATTTAAGGTTATCATGGAAAGTGTCTTTTCTGATAGAGTCTTTGGACAACAGTCAAATGACACTACATTAACAATTAAGGAACCGTCAGAAAAATCGAAGAGAAAGAAGAATGCTTCGAAGCAAGATATTCTCTGGTTCGTTCTGAAAACCGCAGTCTTCATAATCTGTCTAGCGACATGCTTGTATCAGTCGCTGGAGTTCTACAGACTTTATTTCTCATATCCTCTGACTACAAGCATTGCGATCACCAATCCGAAGATCTTTAAGAAGCCTGCTATAACATTTTGCAACAAGAGTCCGTAAGTATTGCGCAAGATAATTGCAGATTAATTATCGGGTTTATACTCTCTTTGTTCCAAAAAGTATTGCAAGTTTGAAAATGGACGTACCTCATACATTATTATGTTTCTAAAATTCCTCCTAATCTGGTTTCAACCGAGATGTACTTACTGAATATATTATTTTACTATTAGGGGTGTCCACAAATGATGTCACGCTTGGAGGGGGAATGGGAGTTCATGAAATTGTGACACTTTGTAACAAAGGGGGGGGGAAGGGTAACAAGAAGTGTGACATCACACATTTTGGTTAAAATAATAACATGTAAAATAGCAGATTGAATTTTGAAATTACCAGAATTTGAGGGTATTTTTTTAATCGGGGCTAAAACAACTTTCATATGATTTTTTTCACTTATATTCCTTTCTTTTCGAAAAAGGCATTCAGGGTAGGTTCTGAGAATATGGTAGCTGCAAAAATTCTTCACCATTAGAAGGAAACCTCCCCCTGTTCACAAATGTCATTAAAACACATAGTTAAAGTTTAAAAATAAAATTTGAAATATGATCTATAACGTAGTTCTTTGTTCCTGAACTGCAAGTATATGTTTATGTAATATAGTTTAACATGTGGCAAGGGGGGAAGGGGTATTGCGAAGTGTGACACTTTGTGACAAAGGGGAGGGGGATCAAAAATATTGAAAAAAAGCGCGACATCATTTATGGACAACCCCTTATTTTAAATTATTATAATAAGGTGAACAATCTTCCTCCTTTAGGAAGGACAGCCCTCCTTTTGTAAGTTCTGTCCTCCCTCGATAAGTGTCCTCTGTTTCAATATTGGAAATTAGAAGACTGAATATATATTTAAATTCTGAAAAATTAATTCAGTGGGAAAATAAACCAGACGAAATTGATAAAAGATGGTGGAAATATTCAGTCATTTTAAAAATGAACATATTCCATGTGAAAATTTATTTATTCCTAATTTTTGTTGTTCTGTCCTGGAACTAATGCAGCAGTTAAAAGGGTATTTTCACTTGCTAATGATTTTTGGATGTGAGAAATTGAGATTGAATATTGATACTCTAGCTGCAGCTCTTGCCGTAAAATTCACTATGAAGGATATTTCTTGTTCAGATATTTCCAATATATGTATTGTTAGAAGATGATACATTGACAAAAAATATTCATTCTATCTAAAAATACTCACTAAAATAATAATTAATAAACATATAAGCGTAATTACAATTTAAATTGTTAGAAATGCTTTTATTATGCATTTATCATATTATAGTGTATTCTGTACTGTTTGTTATAATGAACAAAATGTTTCTTTTATTTACGATATTTTTTTCTTCAATTTACTTGCGTCCTCCTTTTAATTGTAAAAACGTTGTTCATTTTAATTATAAAATTATTTTAAATTCTGCGGTGGGCCGTATAGAACATCAAAGCGGGCAATAATTTGTCCATCACAGTTCTAAGGCGTTATTTGTTAATGAATCTTATTATTAGTCTTAAAACACTTTTTGAATAATTATATGAGATTGAAAATTAATGCAATGTTTTTTGTTACTACTCTGGTAGTCGGAGCCAGCTCTAGAAATGTTCACACCTAAAGCAAATTTCTGTTTCGTCCCACCTCTTCCCCTTTATCGTATTTGTTAACAATTGCTTCGCATAAAAAATTAATAAACAAATAAAAGGGAATAAATACAATTAAATCGATCCTTTTTTTATGTTTGTAAAAAGGGAATAAATACAATTACATTGCTCGTT
>BGPR01050391.1:0-11077 GCA_013235015.1 Araneus ventricosus
AATTAACTAGTTAATTTAATTGTTTCAACATATTCATTGAAACCTTTCTTTTACTTTAGTAATTGTTAACAAAATTTGAAGTAGCTATATAACAACTAATAATTTATGGAGTAAACGGCTGTTTTTAAAAATCGTTTGTTTCAGTTGATATTCCCATTTTAATTAAAACGTTTCAGATAAGAAAAAAAAAATTGTGTATTATAATTTTTATACAATAGTAGATTTTACATTAGAAATATTAGACATGAAAGCATTTTAATCCGGAGCAAAGCCAGGTATATCAGCTTGTTTACCGTACAAAAAGTGGGAGTGAATGCGGCTGATGGGAGCTCATAACTTATAAGTAATTCTTGCTGACAAAAACTTTCAAAATAAAAGTAGTTTGTTATGATAAGGTGATAATTCGCCTAACTGATTTTTTTCTCAGTCTTTAGTCGTAACAGAGCTATGGGGAAATGATAAAATGGGGGAGGAGAATGAAAATGGCATTTTAGCTCATAATTTCTGAAAAATTTTACGTATCAAAAAAGTTTCAATACAAAAGTTGTTTATTATGAAGAGGCAATAATTTGAATACATTTAGTTATCATTCTATCTTCAATCGTAAAGGAATTATGGGAAAATGAAATTTTCACCCCTTTTAGCTGGTTAGTCCATCTTACAAATCCCCTCGGCCAATATTTACACCGACCTTGCAACATATCCCTCGCCGGTTAAAATCTAATCAAAATTACTCTAGTTATCGTATTCACAAGATAACATGGGCAAAACCGTTAGATGTATACGTCTCTACTAATACTAATACGGAAAAGAACATTTCGCCCTCTATTCTCATAAGAATTAAAGCTGCAAGAATGAAAGCAGATGGAAGAGACTGCAAATGACGAGAGCTTTCCAACAAGGGGTAACATGCATAGGTTAAAACGTACTTTAAGTTAGGAGGAAAGCAGGGGAAGGGTGGGAAAATCACTTTTCAGCTCATAACTTCTAAGCATTTGTAGCTATCGAAAAAGTGTAAATACAAAAATTGTTTGTTATGATAAGGCGATAATTCGCCTAATTTGTATTTTCTTTCTATTTTCAATTATAAAGGATTTATAGAGAAATGAAAATTTCCACCCCCCACTATTCCCACCCCCTCTGAGCTGGATAGTCCATCTACGAACTCAACCGAGATTTTTACTATCCTTACAGCATATCCCAGGCTGGTTAAAATTAAATCAAAATTACTCCAGTTATCGTGTTCACAAGATAACATGGAAAAAAGCGTTATATTATATATATATATATATATATAAACTTTTTAACGAAGGGTGGTTTTGGGTTCTAGGGGTCATGATCGGTGAAGATCTGCAGAAATTTTCCAAAAGTCGTGTCATGAGAACCATTGCAATAGGTAGACTTCCTATAAGGAATCTACCTAAAAAGTGTATTTGAACTTGAGTGGATGAATAAAAAGTATGTTATTAACGATTGAAAATTTGAACAAGATATATAAATAAATAAATATATATAGGGAGAATGTGAACTATTAGTAGGAATTGAATAAAAGATGAAGTCAAAAGAGCGATTTTAAATGTTTTTATGCTTCAAAATTATTTTAGAAGAAACAACAACAGTGTTGAGAAAAATTGGACACACAATAAACATTTATCTCCTACTTCTGATGTTAAATCTAAGTTGTAATTATTTCAATGTTAAAAAAAACCCTATAAAATTTCAATAAAAAATATTTTTTCATCAATATGCAAAAACTACACACACATACACACGCACGCGCAAGCTGCTTTCATTACTACACACACTTGTTGCTTTACTGACCTGATTTTCAGTTTTCAACGAAAGAGTTCATTTCGAAATAAGAATAAATTCTAAAAGACTGAGTCAGATCATTAAAAGTTTGTCCTTTCAAACACTTTCTGTAATAACATTTTTGCAAAGATAATTTATTTTAATGAATTTTTTAAACCTCTTCAATACATCATGCAATTATTTATGATTAATCGGAAGTATTTAAATAAGTCTGATTGATCAATTGTTGGAAAAATCAATACCAGTTCATCATTTTTATTTTGGTTACAGATATTTATTTTTCCTTTGCTTCTCGGCGATGAAGAATAACAAAATCGTTTCAGTTCATATATTTTATAAATAAAATGTGCTGAAATTGGAAATTATTGAAGAGAAACGAGAGAGCAAATCATTAGGATTGATTATGTGTAAAGATCATACGATAAGTTTCTGAAAAATTCTGATTTCGAATATTTTTCATACATTGCTTAAACGGTTGTTACACTAAGTCAAGTGATAATAGAATTATTATACCATTAATGCCTGAATAGAAAAATAATAGAATTATTATTCTACTATTTTAGAACCTTTGATATTGCTCCAAATCCGTTGCTAATAGCAAAATGGCTAAAAATGCAAGAAATATATGTAATAATGTATACTATCAAATTAAAGAAATTTTTGTATTTTCAATTTATGGATCTTTTCATAAAAAAATTGATATTTTCGCAAAAAATAACATTAATAAACATTTTGTTATTAATAAATAATAATTCAGATTCCGGTCTTACAGAAGATTTTGACCTGAATTAATAAATAATAATTCAGATTCCGGTCTTACAGAAGATTTTGACCTGAATTAATAAATAATAATTCAGCTTCCAGTCTTATAGAAGATTTTGACCTGAAAAAGACCGGGTAACGCCGGGCACTATGCTAGTAAGAATATAAAGAACACTTGAGATACTTCAGCATGTCTTAATTTTGTTTTTTTAAAAATTGTTTGTAACTGATTTGTTTATTAATTTAACTTTAAAATAATTCTGTAATACGATGCATGAGTCAGACAGGCTGTTTTATGTGAAGGGGTGAAAGAAAAACAATGAATTAAACTTATTTAAGCAACAACAACAACAAAACACTAGTTGACACAATTACTTTCTGAATATTAAGAAAACACAATTATTTGTTTAATTTATAATACCGTGACAACAGTCAAATGACAAAAAAACAGTATTATATTAACATTTAAATTGCTCAAAAATAGGAAATGCATCATCATCAGAATCATTATCTTTCTGTTTTAATAGTTATTTCCACTAATAATAAAGGAGAATGTGTGTGTTGGCGCTCTACAGGACAAACCGCTGGATTTAGAGCTACGAAATTTGGCACGAACATTCCTTGGATGGTGGGAATGTACACCTCGGAGCCCTTTTTTGAAATTTTAATTAGAATTTTAATTACTTAAAAATTAAGCGAAATTTTGGTGTTTTTCTTTAATAACTTCCGAAAATATTACAGCGCAAAAATCATTTTTACGCCATCTGAAAGTGCAAAAAATTACCTTTTCAATTATATCAATTAAGTTGCAGTACACTTTCTTTCTAATTTTAATAACCTTTTCAAAATATTTTTTTTGCAAAATTTACAATAATACTTTTCATTGTTGCAACGCAACTCAAACCGTTTTCATTGTTTAAACAAATATTTAATTGCGTGTTTCTCTTTCATTGTTGAAAGCTAAGGTAATACCCTAATACATTTTCCTTTGATATTTTATTTCATCAAAATTTTTGTGGAATTTGTAAACCAAGGTTTCTGAGATATTAGGTATATGAAGAAATATATCCAGTAATAAGCTGAATGATTATGACTGCTATGTTTTTATTCTTTTTTTCCCAGTATGTTTTAATTCAGAAAAAATGCCGCTGGCCGTATAATGTGTTGCGTCATTTTAATTTTCAAATCAAATGCATAATTTGCAAGAGGAATAAGAAAGTGAAGATGGTGCTGACAACAACAATTTACAACTAGCAATTAGATGTTATATGACATGGTCAGTTATTTGACTCTATTAAGGACATTTGTGTAGATAATGAACAGAACAGGTCACTAAAAGAACACGTGTTAAATCTCTACTACGATCTTCTTACGTTGTTAAGGGAAACATGTACAAGGGAAAAATTATATTCCCGGCGAACAAGCTGGTCGCCGAAGGCGGCTAGTAATAAATAATACGTAATTGACAAATAAACAGTAAGTAATTTATATAAAGCAATAATATTATGATCAATTTTTTTATAATTTTAATAATAATCATTTATGTAGATAACTAATTTTCATAAATATGCAGTATACAGCATTTTGAATACAAAAGTTCTAAATAAAACTTCAAAATAAACGCAATAATTCACCAATTCACATTTAACATGTTAAAAGTGTTTTTTTTATTGAAATGAGCAAATTTCGATTCTTTTTTGATCGAATGCGTTGTATATCAGTTAAGCCCTTGAGTGAATTAAGGATTATAAAAATTATTTACTTAAGTAAACAACACTCAAGATACAAAGTACGGGCGTATATAATGCACAAATACATTAAGAATTAAACCTTTTTTTACAATTTTTTACTTTTGACTTCCAAAATAAATTCGAATTATAGACGCTGTTTTAACACTACACTAAAGGGAAATTCAAGAGGGCAAAGAAAAATTCGAATTCCCGACGAATTCGAATTTAACTGTTCGAATTAGCAAGTTCCACTGTGTACAGGTTTTGCATGGAACAAACATTTTATTATTACCGTCTATTCGACGAGTTTTAAAGTTTGAAAATTATTCACAATACTATTGTTTGTAAGAATACAGACAAACATATTTCTAGACCCAGTTAATTCAAATCAAGAAACTAATCGTATTAAGTCATCTCAATTTGCATAATTGGTTTTTCCAGTTACTGAACATTAAAAAAAATATTGAGGAACGTTGAGAAATATGTTCTTGAAGGCTTCCATTGCCTATCACTCCTGTTTTCACCTTTCTTTCAAAGGAGAAAGCTTATCCACAAGGCATAGAAAAGAGTTGATTTATCATATTATGTCATCTCAATTTGTATAATTGGTCTTTCCGGATATTGAACATTTTGAAAAGTATTTAGGAACATTGAGAATTATTTTCTTGAATGTTTCTATTGCCTGTCATTTATGTTTTCACCTGCCATTAAAAAGAGAAACCACGGCATCAAAAAGAGTTAACTAGTCACATTATGTCATCTCAATTTGCGCAATTGGTCTTTCCGTTTTATCAGCTTGTTTAAAGTGAAAAACACTTTTTTTAAAGCGAATGAATTAATTTAGAAAACTATTCTCCGGTTAGTGATCATTTCATCTGCTAAACTTTAAATTATCAACACGATAATAGTTTTCTGTCTGGGGCAGAGAGATATTATTGCTAAAGCACGCAATTGGGCGGAAGCTTTACTGATGGATCAATGCACAGTTGGGTGAATGAACCATTTTGCTCGGAAAAACAACTCTCCGGAGATGACTTAAGTTTCGTGCTTCTAAAGTTATAGGTTTTGCTCGTAATTGGTTAAAACAAATTAACTATTTGGAAAAAATTGTTTGCATGCAAGTAAAAGATAACGACGAGGTTTGAAATATAATTTATTGAAAAAATATACGGTTGCAACAAATCTTTCTGAAAGTGAATTAAAACCTATATTGCGTTTCATTCATTCCGCTACGTTGTAGCATTACTAATATAATAGCCCAGATCCTCCGGTAACGCTCTGACGTCACCAACAATAAAACTCGCGCCGTAGCACTGCGAGACGTTAAACAGCATTATTTCATTGTTAGAGAACCTAAATTTCAGTAATTTTAAATTCAAACGAGTAATTGTCGTTCTAATTTCAAATTTAATTGCTCTAAAATAGTGAAATAAAGTTTTCTATCGATTGATTCCCGAGAAATTTTTAATTGTATTAATCCTATATTTCAAATTAATTTCCGTTTTTTAATAGAAAGTAGTAAATTACGTCAGTGGTATATCATGCACGTGATATACTTTGGACGCCAAATTGTATGTGAATGCAATCGTGGAGATGTTGTTTTCTTACCAAGAATTAAATTAGCCACCAGTGACGTGAATCTACCATTCGTTCTCAACCGCCGCCAGTTCCCGTTAATTCCAGCTTACACAATGACTATCAACAAATCGCAGGGGCAAACTTTCGATCATGTTGGAGTTTACCTCGATGAGCCTATGCTGCACTTGCAAGGTCTAGGATTCCCAATCACGTTAAAATTTACACAAAGACATCTGAAGTACAAGGAAAATTTTTAAACAACGAAAAATACTTCACACGGAATATTGTTTACCAAGAGTTTTTTTGAATAAAGAAATATGTAAATAAAAAACAATATTTCCTGTCATAATACATATGTTTATTTTATTTGTTTTCAATCAATGTTAAGCATTTCTCTCGCATATATATCTATTTAAACACGTCAAATTTGAAGGGAAATCTCTCGAATGAAGAGGCAATTTGCACCCGTCAAACCATGACAGGTGATTTTCTAGTTTTAAATAAAGGCGGCATTCACTTTTCTGAATTTGAAATAAAGTGGGAATACTTTCAAAATATGACTGAAGATCATCATATTTTTACAGAAGGTTCAAAAATAGGGAATAGAGTCGGTGCTGCCTTTGTTCATCATGCGAACAAACAAGAAATAACAAAATCGCAGTATAGGTTGGCCGATCACAACGCAGTTTACATGGCTGAAGTTTTTGCCATACATAAAGCTATTGACTATATTCTAGACCACGAACTCTATGACGTTAAAATCGTGTCTGATTCAAGATCAGCATTAAAAACAGTAGAATCCCTAAGCGACAACAGAGAATTTATATGGGAAATTAAGAAAAGGCTGAAAGATAGAGAGGACATTAAACTAATGTGGGTGAGGGCCCACAAGGGAAAATGGGGAATAAGCGAGCAGATTTGCTTGCTAAGGAAGCATCCAATAGAGATTTGATAGACGTACAGTTCACCTATTCAAAAGTACAAATAAGAAATATTAACAGAAAATTGGCAGTGCAGATGGATGCAATCTAAAAATGGACAAGGTTAATTTACCCAGAAATTAATACGACTCGACTCAGTGCCGACTTCTATTACAATCAGATAATATCGGGACATGGGATAGTTGGTGCTTTCCAAAATCGAATGTTTGGTAAAGATTGTAAATGCCAATGTGGAGATGAGGAAACTATTAAACATGTCCAGTTTGAGTTCAACAACGAGACAAACTACCAAAAAGTTGGTTAGTAAAGGGAATTCATGAACTTGTGCATTTAAGAGGATTTAAAATTTACCCAGTCAATATAGAGTAGAATCTCGATAATTCGAGGTGGACGGAACCGGCCGGGCCTACCTCGAACTATCGAAAACTCGAATTATCGAAATAATAAAATTTAATAAATAAATAAATGGAAATAAAAGCAATTTTTAAATTTCAATGTAGTATATTTAAATGAAAAATGCAATTACATATTGTTACAAAGCTCTAAAGTTTCCTTGCGATGCTAATCTTCGCGACAAACTTGGCGATAAATTTGGCGACTTTGGCGACAAAAGGAATCTTCTAGAAGGACCTCGAACTTTCAATTTATTTCTACTGGTTTCATGAACTTTCTAGAGATTACGTCACTTCCTACGTAATGAAGTCACTTCCTGTTGAAAAGTATAAAAGCAAGCTTTCAAGCCAAGAAGAGTTCAGTTGGATTTTGATAAGCAAGCAAGCTGGTGAGCTAATAAGAAACCTTTGAGCGCTGTGTTGAGATTTTATGGTAATTTCTGTTGTGAATTCTTACTAGTGCTGTGTAATACTTGTGCAACGTTTCTTTTCCTAGAATATTTGTAAAATAAAGAGCTTTATTTTTTTAAAGTCCTGCTTATTGGATTGCATTCACGTACACCCACAAGACAATTTTGTCACAATATTATTACATTACTGCTGATAGCAACAGTTTAATTATATCTTAAAATATAATATCTATCTTATTTATCTTATATCTTAAAAAATAATATATATCTTGTCAATTGTTTAAACACATTGCTCCTATTTATCGATCTTATGTATATCCCGTTTTCTTTGGGGGGGGTCATTTCTGCAGGTGACTTCGGGGTGCGCAGTGGACATATGACCCGTCGGACAACAATAAAAACAGATGAAGTAATTCTTTCATGTGTTGGTCATTATTTGGGAGCTAAACTGATTTTTTTTCACTAACTGGGATTTATGGAAAACTCGAACAATCGAGACTCTAGTGTAGTTAAATCTTTATTCTATTCCCGCTCGGCGAATTGGACGGACTGATTGATGTGTGATGCTGTGCTTAAATGGTCTGTCAAAGTTTCATTGTATAATTGCGCTTGCATCTGAGGAGTTTGTTGACGCGTCGGTTGAGCGAATTCCGCTCCCACCAAGTGCTGACGTGCTATCGTGGTGGGCCGCTTCGTGCTGCCCCATCAGGAGTTCCGGATGGCTTCGACTGAGAACTCTAATTGCATTATTCTTCTGAATTTATGATGATAAATATGATGCCTACTAGGGCTTCTTAAATTATGGGTTCTCATTCTTGTAGTTTAACCTAAATAACGTAATATAATTTTGAGGTTAGGAAAAGTTTGGAATTCTAGCTGCTACTAGAATTCGCATTTTAGGAAGAAAGATTAAAGAAGGGATAATATTACATTTTGCCAAAATTTCTGAACAGAGTTATCAAATTAATTTTCATTTATCAAAAAACGGTTGTTCATTCAGATGCATAATTCTTCTTATGCCAATGCATACTACGGCGATGCTCCTTCTTGCCGTCATGGAATAAGAACAGGGGTGGCGCCAGAGGAGGGGGGGGGGGGCCCGGGGGCCCCGCCCCCCCCCCCCGTCGGGCATACTGTGCCTCCCCATCGGGGGAAAATTTTGTATCCCGTCGGGGAAAATATTTGTATGAGGTATTCAACTGTAGTTGATAAATAATAATCTGGTGAACATTTGAGACCAATTTCATTACACTCGTCCCCCCGAACAGCAGGTCGTGCCCCCCGTCGGGAAAATCGGCCACCCCGAAGGGCAAACTCTAGCGCCATTCCTGAATAAGATTAAGAAGTCACTGTTTATATCAGAAAAAAGTAATTGTAGAGATTAACTTCATTCTCAAATAAAACACTTCGTCCCAATTTCGAGGTGTAATTTGTTATTTGAAACATGTATATTTCCTTGACATAATACATTCATAATTGTAAATGATCATACTTGTAACAGATTAAAAGCAAAAGAAAAACGTGAGAACGAAAGCGCGGTACCAATGAGTTTTATTCTATGAGTTTTTTCGTGTTTATGATGCAATTGTAAAGAATACAATAATTTCATGGATAAACATCATGGGCATGTAATTACTGGAGATTTGAATATTGTTAGTGATCATAAGTTAGGAGACTTTATGAGGAAGGGTACAAAACTTCGAATAATTATATCTAACGGTAATGAGAGTATTAGAATGCAAAAAAAACATAAATATGGCAATTAAATACAGTTTGCCATTAGAGGCATTTAATGAATATAAACAAAAAACTTGATATGATCTTTTTCAATTTAACTTTAAATATCACGGGCGGGCTTCTTTTCCTGACGAGCGGCTTGCCATGATATTTTTCAAATTATTAAATTTTTGTTTCTCATGTTTTGATATCTTGCTTTTTTATTGATGCAGCTTTTGCACGAATGCAGAAATAGCTTTCTCTCTTTTAATACGGTTTTTCTTGTACTTGTGTAGTAATTTAATTTTTGCATTTTCCAAAAAATTTTGTTTCTGTTGTTTTATATCTTGTATATATATAGTTATATATTTTTATACCATTAAAACTCAAATAACATTTTCATCATATACACCTATTAAACCCTCATTTAAAATTAAATATAAAAAACAATATAACCTAATATTATTAACACAATGAAATACAGAAAGATAATGAATATATAAACTATTACTATGAAAAAGACAACCCAGATATGGAATTCCAACAATAAAATGCCAATCGACCTTAGGAATCGATTATGTCACATTATTTCGAAATTTATAGGCGCCAACCTTCTATGAGTGTCAATTGTTGGAAAAAGACAACAAATATAGGAGTAAATCTCCAAAATATATTAATTTTCAACTGTTCTCGTTACACGACGTATATATATATACGTCGTGTAACGAGAACAATTGCAATAGGTAGACTTCCTACAAGGAATCTATCTAAAATCTGCCATCAAAGATAATTATTAATTTTTTAGAATAGCCTATTTCAAATTATTTATTGTTCACACGCCTCTTTATATTATTTTCTAACATAATTCTGTTAATGAAAATAATACATTTGTTTAAAAATAATGGTTTCGGAGTTATTCAAACATGTAGTCAAATTTGTAAAGCTTTAAATTAAGAAAAATTCTCCTTTATTATTAGTAGAGATTGCACGTTTATGAGGGGGAATTTATTATTTGGTTACTTTTTTAAGGGACATTTTGTCGTATTAACAGTTTAGGCGAGCATTTAGGTGAGGCATAGGAGAAATAGAAAAAACTTTAACTAACTTTACTTAACTTACATAAAATACATAACGTAACTTTACTTAACATACATAACGAAATTTAACTGTTAAATGCTCAGTATTTATTGTCTTTAAGCAACATACCCAATTTTGTCTCTAAAAATCTTTAGAATAAGACTGAATCTCTAATGCCTGTTGTTGCAACTAGGATACGTACTGAAAATGTTATGAAATCAGTTTACAACATATAGATGGAATCCTGAGTGCTGATGAAAAATAAAGATAAATTGATGTTTTTCACTTAAGGTTGCATCTTTTTCGCTTTCTTTGAACGCTTGAGAATGCCATATTTCACGCTACAATGATGAAGGGCATTCCTTGTCCGTATTATTAGTTATTAAAATTCGTCTGTGTTTAATATTATAGAAATTTATCGAGGAATTCTTTTTTCTGAAATAAAGAAAGCCCAGTGTTCTCAGTTGGTAACAAACCTTTTTTTAGCCATAAACCATATTAGAAACCATTAACCATAAACAATATTAGAAACCATTAGCCATAAACCATATTAGAAACCATTAGCCATAAACCATATTAGAAACCCATTAGCCATAAACCATATTAGAAAGCCATTAGCCATAAACCATATTAGAAACCATTAGCCATAAACCATATTA
>BGPR01050392.1:0-11077 GCA_013235015.1 Araneus ventricosus
GTACAAAGAGATGAAATGCCAAACAGTTTATTAAAACATACCCCCACTTCGCTCTGTCAATTTTATTGACGTAAATTTATTGAACTTTTGACACAGATTATTAGTCGTTAACTCAACAATTTTTAACGTTCAATCCTTTTAAGACAGAAGTTTTACCTCAAAAGCATTGCACTGAATTAGAACTCACACCAAAACCAGATTTCGCCTGAGAGTTTTGATATATTTTGTAACGTGACAGAAACACTCTTTTTATATGCAATATTTTGATCTTTTTTGTTATTAATATATTTTATAATTCATTATTATATTCATTGGTGTGGAATCGTGTGATCATTTGATGTCAAATTCAGCACCAGATGGAGCCCCGCGATTGAACCAAATCGAGATAAGTGATTGGTTGATAATCCATCTGTAAAAAATTATTATATGGAATTGACATCATGTAGAAAATAACTGAACAGAATTTCTAAACTTTAACGTGTCAAGAAATGAAGTAAAAATTGATTAAAAATGTCATCATTACGGACATTAGGGTGTCCCAAAAAATGAAAGTCGTCTTTTTACTACGCATAACCTCTTATTTTTTTTCCTTTTATGTCAAAACAATTGTAAATAAAGTTTCATGTAATTTGAACCACGGCAACCCGTGCCGACTTGCGTCTAAATGTGCCAGTACCCTCTTACTCAGGACAGAGCACATCCACGTGTCAATGTGCTTATAATTCCAAGTTGTTTTGTTACTAAATGTTTGTATAATTTTTAACCAGTAAACAGAACATGTCAGTGGAATTGGGTAGTTCTAAAAAAGTGATATTTAGAATAAGGAAAAACAACATCAAATAACGGGTTCAAAACTTCCCTCTAATGGACAAGTTCTCGCAGTTTTGTTTTAAAATATTCGAGAAGTGAATTTATCTGTTGAAGAAATTGGAATTCTCGCTATTCGCGAATGTATTATCTTTTGGAAAAAGGCACGCATACCTACCAAATCGTTGCCAAATTGTGTGCGGAAACTTGTTAACGTGTATCAAGTTTGGAGAGAAAAATGCAAAAAAAATTACAAGAAGCATTCAAGCGGCGACAACAAGAATTTTTAAGTAATTTAGACAATATTTTCGACATTGCAAAGCTGATGCAGAGATTCTTGCAACGTCAAAGAGAGCCGGACCGACTTGGTCGCTTAAGTGGAGTGGTTAAAGAACTGACCGACAAAGAGGAAAGGACCCGACTTCGAGTTGTCAAAGAAGAAAATCGGAGAATCAAATATGTTTCCGCTTCAAAATCCTCGGCATCATATGAACCATTGCACAAGAATATTCCTCTTCGAATTCTAGTGAAAATATAGATTCAGAAGCTTACCCAACACTGATCGAAAGCTCAGAACTTGGGACAAGTAAATCAGTAATAAGGAAAGATTTTATTACTCCAAAGTTAGTTGCTGCATTATACAGGTGTCAGTTAAGTATGGGAGATTCTGTGTTTGTTCTTGAAGCTGCTATTGATGCACTTGGAAGTAACATTGACGCATTTCCGATACGCAAGTCTTCAATTCAAAGAACCCGAACAGAAAAACGGAAGGAACGCGCGGGAAACATAAAAATTGATTTCCAGAACGAGGTATCGGATGTAGTGACCTTACATTGGGATGGCAAACTGTTGCCTGCTGCGACTCACTGACCCGGGACAGGTCTTCTTAGTGTTTTTTTTCTGTGTTTGTTTTTTGCTGGTCTTTTTAATTTGTTCTTTTGACTTTGACCGTTGCGGAATGTTTCCGCTTTTACTCTACATTTGATTGCTCGGTCTTGTTAGATGTCTCTCCTTGGAGTGAATTTTATCTGTCTGTTTTTAATATTTGTTGTTATTTAGTTACTTGACTTTCTGGCTATGCCAGATTTGATGCTTTTTATTAGACCTTAATTAATTCTTGCCGACCTTTTGCATTTCAAATTTTTAAATTTTTATTGGTCTTTCATGACCTGTCTCATTCTATTCAGAAATTTTTTGGTTGGTCACGGTCGGATTTTACCCCGGGTTGGGGGGTGCGTCCGGGAGGAGTGGGTGAAGTACGTCGGGAGTGTATTATCCCGGTAGGGCCACCCAAGGCGTGAAGGTCACTCCGTTATTCCCGGACTTCACCCTATTCCATCCGTTGTCCTTTTCTTTTTATTTTGCATATTTTTCTCATTTCATTGGATTTTAGCTTTCACTTCATATAAATTTTTACTGTTTTAATTGTATTTTACTTGCTTGTATATATTATTTTAGAATTTTAATACCGCTCTCCCATAAATCCCTTTAATTTACCTTTCGGTTTTTGCCCCATGTATCCTGGTCCTTTTCCGGTCTACTGCTGGCGATTCTGGTGGATCTTTACGGGACATTTATTTATATGGGGTGTGTCTCCCGGGCAGATCTGCGCTTGGTCCCTGGTGTGGTTTTATCCTTTTATCTAATTTTTTATCCCTATGACCTTTTACTCCTGTTGCTCTTTTATATTTAAATTTTATTTTTACACATATATTTCTGTATAACATTGTGTCTTTTAAAACTTATTGTTGTTTGTGTGTGTTTGCTGTGCTTTGTGTGTTTTTGTGTCTTTTGTGTGTGTGGTGTGCTTTTACATATTCTGCTCTCGTACTACAGGAAAGAGTTGCTTTCTATGTATATTTTTATCAATATTGCTTTTCTCTGTCAATCTTTTATTAATATTTGTATCCAGCACCTTCCTGCATTGGCTCCCAGGTTTTTATAGTTTTCTGTTTGTGCCACTGTTGGCTCAAAGTACTGCCATTGTTGGCAAAGTTTGTGGAGTTCATACTGTGTCCTGCACCCTTTATTTATTAATACAAGTTCTGCCGCTGTTGGCACAGTATGTACCATTTTTTTTTAAGTCTCAATAAATCTTATACCTCTCCGGTGGCCTTTTTCTCTTTACACCCTTTTTTGGGTAAGTGGGGCCACGGTGAGAATTAAAAAAAACTGTTGCCTGCTTTGAGTGCTCGAAAATCGAAAGAAGAAAGCTTGCCTATAGTTATTTCATATGGACATAAAAACAACTCATTGCTGTGCCGAGACTGGAAAATTCTACAGGCAAAGAATAGGCACAGGCTGTTTGGAAGGCGATCTTGGATTGAAATCTCGAAGACAAAATCCAAATTCTCTGTTGTGATATTACGGCTTCGAATACAGGCCGTTTAAATTGTGCTTGTGCGCTCCTCGAGAAACATTTGATAGGGAAATGCTTTTTTTGTCTTGCCGCCATCATGTATACGAAATGGTATTAAAGGCCGTTTTCAAAGTGAAAATTAAACAAGTGACAACAAACCACTATATTGCACTCTTTAAAAATCCCAAGAATCATTGGAAAAACATCGAACTCACTAAAATGCAGTGCTATAGAGAAACAGTGGAATTGTTCCGAACCGTAATCGAACTTAAAAATTCGCTTGATTTTTACCGCGATGAACTTAAAAATGTTATGGTCAGAGATGACTATCGAGAGTTGATCGAACTTCCTATCATATTTTTAGGTGGAGATGCAGAAAAAATTTAAAATCTGATCTCCGGGTGCCATGCACCAAGCTAGATGGATGGCCCGAGCGATTTATTCCCTAAAACTATCGTTATTTAGTTCTCAGCTGAGATTAAACACTAAGGATAAGGAAGCACTGTTAGACGTCTGCTTGCTTATCGTGATAATCTACGTTAAAACATAGCTTCAATGGATTTTGGCAATTAAAGCGCCCTACAAAGATTTGTGCTTTTTGAAATCCTTGAAAGCTTGAAAAAGTGAAAAAAAAAAGAATGAAAGTATCTCGAAAGCTGCTTTACAGAAATTTAGCCAGCTTGCATGGTATTTTACTAACGAAACAGCAGTATTGCCACTTATTGATGATGATGTGGAGAAAGAAACAAAATTAAAAATGGTTGCAAACTTACATAGAGAAATTTTCTCGACCATTAGAAAAGATACATTCCATCGAAGGAAGAACTTTGCGGTTCATTGTATGGTGAATTTGATACATTGATTTTGTAGTTTTTTATTTAGTTATTTATTTATATCACGCAATTGTTACCTATTATTTTATTTTTTTGCAGAGAAAAGCATCAATGACTTCATATCAGTCAAAAGCCAGTCATTGTTTTCTAGAATCAAAATTGATGATAGTTTTCTCAACGAGAGTCCCTCTTCATGGGCGAATAACGCTTCGTTTCTAGACGCTAAACAGACAGTCTCAATGCTTAGAGCAGTGAACGATACAGCTGAAAGAGCGGTAAAAATTATGCAGGACTTTTATGGTTTAATAACGGTTGAGGAGGCAATTTTTGCAAAGCAATTTTTGTTACGTTGCGTACAAGAACACATGCAGATCTATCCTGACAGCAAAAAGCAAACATTGAAACGAAAATATGTACAGTAATGTTTCTTTTACTGTACTATGGTAATAAATATCTGCTTTGAATAAATTGGTGTCTTATGTACCAAAGAAACATACATTTTGCAATCTTTCCATAGTATTCCCCATACAAGATTTCAACTTCAAGTTTGACCTAAAGTCGGCATGGGTTACGGTTATCTTATTGCAATAATACGTTTTATTTATGTTATTGAGTTTTAGTGGTTTAAAATATATATATATATATGTAATAATCTCACTTAATTTTATTTCAAATTCTAATATTATATATTTTAAAATCTTAATGTATTCCAAAGTCACCTTTCTAAAACTCCAGTTTCGTTCTTTTCCCGCGTTGGAGGTATATTAAATATCTCATTTTGGCATATTTATTACCAAAAATATACTTAATCGCTTTCACGTGCCGACAGAAAATCATGATGGCGTTTCTTCGGCACCAGACTTTTTTTCCCTAAAACACTTACATAATATGATAAAAATAGCTATTATTCCCTTCTCTTTGATCACATGTCTATCTGTTAAATCCCTACCTGAGAAAAAGCAGGGATCCTCTGTTCACGTTTGGCATGAAACTCAAAGCGTGATGTACGTACATTCCGTCACTCTCCGATAATAAAAATGAAATTTAGAATTCAACTCGACCTGTTTAATCCTTTAACGACAACAATTACGGAAACATTTTATATATATATATATATAAACATAAATGGGATCTCTTTTATCCTTAAAATTTAGTTAACTAATTTTATATTCATAGAATAATATGCTGACGTTTAAACGGAAAATAAATTGAAGTCATGGATGTAAAAAAAGAAAACTAATAATATAAAGTACAGCCAATATCTAAAATACAAATATTAATAAACGGCAAAAAATAAAAGTCATGGATATAAAAAAAACTAATAATATAAAGTACAGCCAATATCTAAAATACAAATATTAATAAACGGCAAAAAATTGAAGTCACAGAGATCTAAAAACCACCCTCTTTTATGCAGCTTCAATGATGTTCACATTTTTAGAAATTCACATCATAAAAAATAAATAATTCAGCCTTCATTTTTTTTGTCTGTCCTAACAGTGTGTATTTTTGTCATCTTGTGCTATTGAAACCGCCCGACTCTCCATCTCGAAGACCTGAGGTATTAATTTAGTCACACAACAGGTGCGATCTTCGAAAGTTGATCCTAGTTTGAATGGGTTCCAAGCTGAATAGAACGGATTCTTGTGGTTAGTCCCTCCACGGGGGTTGTTGATTGTCCATAGCTCAGAGGGGGGGGGGGGGGGTGGTTCAGCTGTGCTTTTGGAACAGCTTCTATTGGAAAAAAGACTCACTTTTAACCCTCTCACACCGAGAGAGGCAGTCTAAAAATTTCCTCTTAAGGCCCGGTGCACACTAGCCGATTCGTGTCGTTGGAGCTATAAAAATAACAATAGAAACCCACATGCCCCCTGTAAAGACACAGCTTCAACGACACGAATCGGCTGGTGTGCACCGGGTCTTATAGCGACGGAGGACGGTCTGAGGCGGTTGGCTCCTCTTAAGGGGAGGTGCGGTTCTGTGTTCGCTTAGGATATAAGTGCGGTAGGGGGTCCAATTATTCTTGCCAACCACAACCCATTTCCGTGGGCCTTAAGGGAAGGTTATAGCAGGGATGGGGTGGTGGTGCAAATGACCACCCAGGTTGGTAGAATCCAATTCACGTCGTATCATCCCAAACAGGCCGGTTTTAAAGGGGCTAGAAGAAAAAAGTCGCCTCGGAATTAAAGAGTTAAAACAGATAAGGGAAAATCGATCATCGCTTTACAAGGGAGACTGAACCACCCAGAGGGTTAAAGGTCAATCGAACAATTCCATAAAATTTTTAAACCTATTGAAGTCATGTTCTGTTTATAGGTTTTGCCAAGTGCGAATTATATATCTTCAGATATATTTATTTGAAACCTAATGTAGAAAATGTCCTTGCGTTAATTGTCCAAAGAAGGGCATTCGAAAATATTTATTAAAGAGCATGCGTGACAGAAAAGTTATAACTAGACGGGAAAAAACCTATAGTATTAGAGAAAATTTCCTACATACATTAGACTTCCAACTTGCTTGAAACTATTTTTATAAATTTAGGAAAAATTTATAGGAAAGTTTCTTCAGTTTCATTCTAGATGACCAATAATTTTCTAGAGGTTCGTTTAAGGAGTTATTTAAATTCTTCTAAATCGAAAAAAAACTATTATATCAGTAATGCTGAGCATTGTTACAAAATTTAACAATTGATTGTGATAACATCAATTGTCTACATAATTTCTTGTTTTCCTTATTTAGTATTAGTTCTCTTTTATTGTTATTACAAGTCACAGACCTTCTTAGATGTAATTTATATTTTTCCTGATCACGCATTATAAAATCCAACACTAATGTGAGTTCATTCATGTAGTTTTTCGGAAAGAATTTACTTTTCACTGTTCGAGAAGCAAGCTTCTATGTGAGTTTTCTTCTAGATTAATATTTCTTTGATATTCTTTTGCAATTATTGATTGTCAAGAAGGATAAAAAATCAATTTTTAAAAATTTTCATTTTCACTTATTACAATGGAACTTGGCATATACGAATGATTTTTATTTGAATTCGTCGGTAATTCAGATTTTTCTTTGGTACCTGAAATGTCCCATTAAAATTATGTTGAAATAAACTCAATAATTTGAGACTATTTTGGTTAATTCGAAGTCAAAACTAAGAATTGTAAAATATTGATTTCTATTTCTGAATTTTTTTTCATTAGTTGAAAACGTCTGTACTCTGTGCCCTCAGTGTTAATAAGTGAATAATATTCTAAGAGTATTCTAATTCACTTGAGAACATTTCTGCGGTACGATGTATTATTATTCATTAAAAAAACTGTAAAATATTTCTCACTTTTTAAAAATCTTGGAAACGTTAGAGGATAGTTCAACTGTTTATTTTGAAGTTTTGTTATGTAATTAATCCATTAAAAGTGTTGTATAATTTTTGTTTATTAAAATTACCTATTTATTTATTGGAGGTATTGATTTTAGAAGAAATAAATTGGTTTAATTATGAATATTATTGCTTCATTTTTAAAATTATTTACTGTTTATCTATTGAAATTATAATTTTTATAATCATTAAAAAGTTTTGATTGTAATTATTATTACTTTATCTATTAAAATTACTTTCCATTTATTTATTAATTGTGTATTATTTATTTAAACTGCAATCTATTGAAAATAAATATTTACTGCTATCTTTAATTTTAAAAATGGTCGTCTTGTCTTGCTGTACTCATATTTTAACTCTGATTTCCTTAATTCAAATCTTTGTGTAAATTGAATTTATTTTTGTGGTCGCGTCAGATTCGAATTATTCAGTTCAGGCGTATCTATTTCTCAAATCTATGTCTAAACTTACAGTTTATTATTACTGGGAAAAATGATCTTCGATTTTATGAACAAGATATATATTATTCCCCAGTCTTTTCTGAAAAATTTTAAAACAATCCGCGTTAAAAAATTTCCATAATTATGAAAGTTATAAAGGGAAATGTATCGTCTCATCAACTTAAACATTGAAAATGGCCATATCTTTAAAGCGTGAATATACCATATCTTCAAAATGTGTTTTTTTTTTAATATTGCGCGCATAATATTTCAAGAACTAATGAATATTTTTACATAACATTTTACTGAATATGTATTGTTCTACAAATTGAACCACGATTTTTGAACATACTTTCTCTAAGAAGATTTTTGGAGGGGGGTTAGAAAAGTTGATATTTTAATTATTTTTAAGATTTTATTTTAAATGGGTATATAAAACAGAAATTAAATTTAAATGCTAGTATAAGTTGTGGTTCAGTTTCTTAATCAGACTGTTTGGATTGCTTAGTTAGCCAAAATATTACGTTTAGACCAATATTTTATCCGTAGTCAATCATGCACGCAAGGTGACTATCTCATTTTTTCTTCAAAAATTAAACCCATATTTATTACTCTCTCATATAAATACACCCCAATATAAATGTTTAATAATGTGTGAACTATAAGAGAATGAACAGATATTTCTCTAGAAAAAAAGTGAGTTTGTGAATTGCATTGTTTCAGAGATATAATGTATAGAATTTGACGGCTTCCCCCCCTTTTTTTCGAGGATTACGATTCATATGCACCCTTAAAATATAACATATCAATATCTAACCATAGCATAAAATAATATTATTAACCCTAGCAGCGAAGTGTTAAATGTTTTCATCACTACTATTTATTACTTTATTTCAATTTATTGATAATTTTTTGAATAATTTAATTAAATAATTGAACAAATAATAAAATTGTTTATTTACTGCATTTTTGTGTTGAAGAAAGAGATTCTTTTAGTAATAAAATACTAGATTAACAATTAACCTATTTTAATATTTAGTTTCAGTTCAAATTCTAGGTTCAGAAATAATTTTTAATTATTTTTCATGCATTCCTTTCAATTATTTATATAAATTTAAGCAAACATGTAATAAAAAATATCGTAAAAACGCATGCTTGCAGTTTCCCGTTATTGTTGTTATCTGTATTTTTTTAAGCTTTAACTTTTGAAATAATAATTTGCTAGAGATTGCTATTGTGAAAAATATACCACTCATTCAAAAAAAGTAAGCGTAAGTTTTTGAATTTTTTTAAACTCTTATAGAAACTTATTGAAGTAAAATAGACGAACTATAATTAAGTTTAGAATAAACAGAGAAAAAAATTAGCATTTGTAAAATTTTGATTTTAACCTCTATGAATCTTTTTGGCAAATTTCAAACCAAAATCAGGCAGAATGTACACATTGGAGATTATATTAATTTCTGAATTTTTCTTCGCGGTGTTCTAATTATGTATAAAGGATTTTTTTATATTCATCGAAAATTCGACAAAATTTGACGATTAGACGACGTGCGATACGGGTTCCTTGAACACACAGAAGTATGGAGTAGAGGCTCTTGAAATTTATGTGAGATTTTTCTGGGGAGTAGTTGCCGACAATTTTATTTTTATGGAAGACAAAACGATGTCGCACAGAGCTCAGCTTTGTGGATGATCTGCTGGAGAAAGAGGGTACTCGCTCAAGAGACAAACCAGAGATATTCGCCAACCAGAATACAGGAGAAGTATGTTTGGAATGCTCTTAGAACATCCTTTTTATGATTTTAAATCCTTACTGTTAGAGGAATAGGATTTATTGCCACAAACTTTGATTAATAACTTGATTTTTAACATGAAAGTCCACTGTAAGAATTTTAAAGGTATACGGGTTGGACCCAATCTTTATTAATCGAACGATTTTGAAAATATCATATCATATTCTGGCAATCAGATTTGAATTTTTGAATATTTTCACCCTTTTTTGGCATTTTATTATTAGTTTTCTTATTGTATTAGAAATGTGTAATAAATTTCTATGTAATAAACCGATTATAATTTGAGATATCACATGTTTCTCTTTCGTAACCTAACTTTTGGACACCAGAGTAGTTTATAGAAGAATTCATTATAATATTTCCCCATCTATCATAAAGAAAATGTCTTTTCTTTTGGTTTTCATTTGTTTCCAAACAAACTACTTCTAAGAGAGTTTTAATCAATCAGCTCACAGATATGTACAATATCTCAATAACATATAGTACTATAACTGCTGACATTAATAGCACCTGAAACATTTTCGAGTGTTGATAAATTCAAAATTTCTTTGAATTTCAAAATTCTTTTCATAGATTGAAATGATTCTCCAACGGGATGAATGGCTGGCTGTTCAAATAATCACAGCAGTGTGTTTGCTAATATTAATTATTTACAAACTTTTGCATCATGTGAAAAATGGTCTAAGAAAACATGCGATGTTTCAATCGTCTTCGGTACCAGGACTTCCAGGCAATCATTTATTGCGCTACCTGTCTCTACTGATTTCTGTTTACAAGCAGAGCTCGCCTACATGTCCAGCACTAGCTTGTAAGTATCATTTCCCACACCGCAACATTCCTCCTAATTTAGATGAAATAATTATTAAATATTGACCTTCTATATTCTGTTAGGGCTCTGCAAATCTTGGAATCCATTAATCGCAGTGTTTTTTTATATTATTAGTAATCAAAATTATACTCGTTTTGTATCGAAAGGATAATTTCAGTTATCTAATTGCTTTGAAGCATGAACATAGAAGAAGTAATTATTTTTATAAATTATTGGGCCCATTTAAAAATTAATTAAAAAACTAATAATATTACCACAACGTTTTTTTTAAATGACAGCACATTTTAAAAAGATTTTTCCAGATAGGAAGCGCACCGTTACAACGGTCTAGTTGGTCTTAAATTATTAGACATCTCCCCTTTTTGAGAGCCATTATCTGTGAAACTATTAAAGTCAAAAGAAAAATAAAATCATGTATTTGTAGGTAATTTTACGCTCTTTAATGTTTTAAATCAACTGTAATTCGAAATGCTCATCGGCTTCTGCTGATCGGTACCCATTAAATATGGAAATCTCTCGCTGTAGCAAATTTAGAATGCCGTAATTTTACGCCACCTATCTGAAAAGAAAACCTTTCTATTTGCTCTCTCATTTAAAAGAAAAAACGCATATTATTAGTTTTTAAAAATTAATTCTTCAA
>BGPR01050393.1:0-11077 GCA_013235015.1 Araneus ventricosus
AGTGTGTTTCAGTCATAAAACTTAGCACGCATAATACTGTCTTTATGCTAAGTAAGAATCGTTTGAGTTATTTGTAAAGACGAGGAGCAATCTTTTAGGTTGTAACGGACTCGTAATACTTTCAGGCTGCTATGCAGTTTTATAAATCTCTCGTGGCATTAAACGGCCTGTTGTAAATTTGAAATTTTTATTTCAGGCCAACCATGTGCAGAAGCTCTTTCAGAAGTTTTCTCGTGGGAGGGAAAGGATAGAATAATGTGCTGATAACAGGATAAAGTAATTCAACTGCAAAGGTTTCAAGATGTTCATTCAATGTCAAGATATCTTCGTATTCAAGACCATCTGTGTCTTTTTAAACCTTTCACTCTTCACGTTAGCTATAGCCGGCATCCACAAAGCAAATCGCGGGTACGAAAGCCGACTGTAGTCGATATGCAGCAGAGTCTAGAGCCGGCTACAGTCGGCGGCATTCATTCAAACATTAATTAATCTTTATATTATAAAATATGTATTAATTATGTTTTAATTATGATAATTATTGTTTGTGTAGAAATTATATACATATTGTTTTATAGAAAAGTTCCTTTTCTCCCAAGAACATGTCAAGGTGGTGTTGTTCAGGAAGACTTAAACTCAAACGCCAAAGACTTTCCACGCTCAATTTGTACACTTTTGGCGTGGGGGCCGGTTCAATGACGGCGCTACAACTGAACGACAGCCGTAGAGAAAGGGTTAACAAAGCAACTTTTAGTACAGCTGGAAAAGATTAAAAAATCCACTGAAAAATATGCTTGCTCAAAGCTATGATAATCGGGCAAATATGAAAGGAAAAAATCCAGGTGTCCAAACAGAATCCTGAACATCAACCCTCTGGTGTTTTATGTACTACCCATTCTCTAAACTTAGTTCTTAGTGAAGATCCACAGCCCTGTTTTAACGCTGTGGAATTATTTAGTATTTTATAGCAAATTTACAACTTCTTTTCATCCTAAACTCATCGTTGGACAGTCTTGAAGAAACATGTACCCTGTATAACGTGCAAGCCCTTAAGTAAAACGCAGTCACTTCTGGAGTTATCGCATGATGCATTAGCTAAAAGCTTTGTGTTGAGTTTGGCAAAGAAGGTAAAAAGTTTTAACTTTGTGGCTAGTATTGTCATTTGGTACTCCGTTCTCTTAAAGGTTTATGTCATAAATAAAATGTTACAGAGTGAAAATATGGATGTGTTTAGTACTGTAGAAATGATCGACAAAACAAGACAAGCTATGGTAGAAATTAGATCAGACAAGAAGTTTCAACAGGCTCTGGTTGATGAACGTGACCTTTGTAACAGTATTGGAATTAATAAAACATGAGTAATAGAACCAGGGGACTGCGTAAAAATTCAGATTTTGAAATTTTTTTCAGCAGTACGTTCATAGATTCAAGCAACATAAACATTCTTTACTTCATTTAAAGCATTTTTCCAATTGTAACTATATGCCTTTCTCTAACAGTTTATAAATTAGCTATTGAACCACGATTAAAGTAGACACCCTATATATTTGTTCCTATTAATATCTGAAAAGGACAACCTCGTGGCAGAGGCATGGTTTCGAGACCTGACATTTATACAAGCCTCGTTCACGTTAAACGCCCGCCAGCTGGTGTGGTGCTGAAGTTTGGAGGGCAAAGGGCCGATTCAGGCCCTCGTCATTTGGCAATGGTTCAAAATAAGGAAGACCTCTCAAAAATATATTATTTTTACGCCTACTCATCATATTTTGTTTTAAAAAATGGCGTAAAAACGTAGTAACGTTTTGACTCCATGGCGTCCATTAAGAACACCAGTCGCGCGGCTTCACAAACAGAAAGTAAATCTAATTCAACTAAATCTTGCATGGTAGACAATTGTTTTCAAATCTAGTCCACCAATCATTACTACATTAACAGGGTGAGCAGAAAGTCTTTCGATGTTTACAAGAAGTTATTGCGTAAAAATTATTATATTTTGACATATGTTAATTTTTGTAAATTATAAATACCGTACTACAATTTGGAATAAGACCAATTAACTTAGTAAATTTTAGTGTGTGCTCGCTTTGTAGCTTGGGTTTTCAGCTCAGGCGATATTCTAGTACTCACCACGTTTCATCGAACATTTTTTGGAGCATTAGAAACGGTTTCTGTTATTTTAGCATTCAAGGTATTACCATTACAAACTCCTATGGTAAAGACTTTCTTTGTACCCCCGTAAAAAGAAGATGAGTAATATTAGGATTGCATGAATCCTATGGTAAAGTCCATCTCTTTCACCCAAGATTCGTAAAATTACGGAACCCAATTGAGAAGATGGTTTATGATCTTGACGTGTAGATTACTGCTTCTATAACAACGTCTAAGCTCCTTTTGAACAGAAATGGGCGATTTGGTTTTATGAAATCACAAAACTCATTGCGTCTTTTCCCTTGTAGATACCATTTCGTTAAAAATTTTCTTTTGCGTGTAAATGGACTTATTTTGCCGTGTATTCGACTATAAAAAGTTCAAAAAGAGAGCAATGATAAAATTTTTAGATTACTATTTTCAACTGTTATTTCGTACTGATGTTTTGTAATTGGGATAAAAATTTGTCATCCACTGCATATTCTATTTCTACTTAGATACCACCATAAAACACAAGAATAAACCTGCCGAAGAATCGGTATAAAAAGCAGGTACACTCATGAATAAGAACGTAATAGGAGCACTCATCGGAAAGTCTTTGTCAAAATTATGATATTCCCTATAATTCAAAAATAGCTTTTTAATCTCTTAATGCAAATGCAATCAATTTGATTTTTTATGTAAATTTAATTCTTTGATAATGGATAACATGACATAATTTCATAAGCAAATAAATTGATTTCAATCGTTTCTTTGATATCTTTTTAATATAAGTTTGTTTGCTTATTTCGAGTCTTTGAATACATAAAAAGGGGATGAATAGCAAAAGAACAATAACACAAAGTTTCGCGCAAGCGTACCAGAAACGAAATGGATTTTTCACGCAAGGTGGGTTTTTTTATGTTGACTATGAACCATTCTAACAAAGCAATTGTGATTGTTCGGATAGAAATACATTTTATATGTTGTTTTCTCCTCTGTGAGAATACTACCGCTGTTTTGGGTTTGCTCCTAAATGCATTTGTAAGTACTAGGCCATATATGATATCTTTATCTAACTACCTGCGAATTAAATCGTACAATATCGCTTAACTGTACCTATAAAAGTATAGTTTAGCTTTGAAGTTACTTACAAGAAAACCCTGTTTTAACTGATACACATGTTTACTTCCTGGTATATAAATTAGAAAAAGGGATATAATCGTCAAAAAATTAGACCTCGAGATTTTGATGAATCTCCAAGTTTCAAATCTCCCCCGCGCCTGAAGAAACCAATTTCGGAACTATGTCTGCCTGTGTGTCTGTGAACACGGTAATTCAACTCAACGAGCTAGACTGATTATATTTGGCATGTGGTCTCTACACCAAATCTGCAGTCTCGGTATTTCTCACAGGTGCTTGAGGCGTTCGCCTCGCTCTTCGAGACCTGCGGGGCCTCAAAGTCCATTGGATATCATCGCAGTACTAAGCCGACAACAGATTCGCGACAAATGGTAGGAGTTGGGGCCTCAAAACAGTTTTGAGTCTGTAGCCTCATATTGTAAAAATACGCCTCTGCAAAACTGTAGATTTCTTTTAAATTTGAACGAAAATCGTCTGCGGGATGCCTTCCATGTTCATATGGGCTTGCCATCAGAATTGTAGATCTGTATCAAATTTTGGACTGAATCCATCGATAGGATGACCGTTCGTCGTTCTGTCTTTATACCAAAATTATAGATCTGCATCAAGTTTTCGTCGAAATCTGTCTATGGCATATATATATATATCAAAAGAAACAAGAAACAAAAATTCAAAAACAACCAAGACACAATGGCAAAAAATAGACAAAAATTATAATAAATTGAAAAATATCATAGCGAGCCGCTCGTCAGGAAGAAAAGCTCGCCTATGATATTAATATGTGCTTTTTTCTGATAATGACATACGAAACCCGCTAAAATATGTCGCCATCCCCTCAAAAAGCACAAGCCAATTAAAAATGAAAAAAATTCTGGAATAAAAGATGAATACATTGAAGATGATTTAAGAAAATCGGAAGTAAAAGAATCCGAATACAAAAGACCTTGAATAAAATAATATAGTAGTATTCACAAAAAAAAAAAGATAAATAGGCTTATCATATATATATATATATATATCGGCTTAGGCAAATGAAATTTGGTAGACAGTTTGTCGTCAGTATATCCGCAAGTAAACGTGATAATTCAAAAACACGTCGACTTAGGCAAATGAAATTTGGTAGACCGTTTGTCGTCAGTATATCCGCAAGTAAACGTGATAATTCAAAAACACGTCGACTTAGACAAATGCAATTTGGTATGTCGTCTTTTCACCAAAATGTTAGATCTAAATCAAATTTGGATCTAATCATTAAAGGGAAGTTGTCCAAAATGCGGGTTCGATTTTCTCCATTATTCCATGGGGTTTAAAACGCCCGTATTATGCTAGTATGCGAAAACTCGAGAGAAAAACACTTCCGCTCAGTGGCGAATCCGGAGGTGTGTGCTATGAGCTGCACCCCACAGAATTAGACAGATTCTTGATTTTTTTAAAACCACTACACCTGTTCGTTATTGATCTCTTTTTTTTTAAAAAAAATAAAACTTGGAAACATTGCTTTCTGGTTTTTCGACAAGCTCGAAAATGTTCCCGCTTTTGTAGTCATTCCACTCGTACTTGTACCGTTAACGCTGTCGAAAACATTTTTTGGCTACTTATTTCATTGTGTTTTTATTAAATTACCGAAAGTATTGTAGTGTCCTTTGTAATTCTTATTGTCAGGTGAGTTAAGTTAAAGTGTTTTGACTTACATAAACCATGAAGTCACGACGATTCAAATTTTTTATGACCGCTTGTTCATAAATGATCACTACGTGAAATCGACATTGTCAATTTTTTCAACGAATAGTCCATTTATTTATTTGATATTCTTCAGAAAGTTTAAACCCAGTGTTGCTTTAACCATTTTTAATAGTTACATTTAGTTAACAAGTTTCAATTTATATTCGTCAAGTGCAAAAAGGTAGGTTTATGTGCATGAAAAACTTCAGCGTGCTGTGTTGAAGTCCTATTTGCTTTCGTTAAATTCATTCTCATCTATGGAAAAAAGAGGCGGAGCTTATGTTTCCTGTAAATATTGATGAAAGCCTAATTCTACAACTACAATTAAAAAAGAAAATCATGTTACATAATAACATGAACGCTCAAATAGCTTTTATCATGATTGTCGCATAATTGAAAACAAATGTACATTTCTATTAGCTGCTTTGAAAATTGGAAGCTTCTAAATTATACATTTTTTTACTCCACTTCTTATAATTAAGTAAACACAAAAGAGAACAGAGTGTCAAATAATTTTTTAACCGTCTGTAGCTCTATTCCGATATTAAAAATGAAGCAGATGTTTTTAATAATTCATTCATGGATCTAGCAGCCGGCCACTTCTAATTATCTATTCCAACAACGGGTGCGTTTACTTGTAATAAAAAGCTGTTTATTCTTGTTGTGTCTGTTACGCTGTTACGCATATTTCACGAGGTCGCAAATGTTGTTCTGTATATAACATGAAAGTTCCCGAAATATAAGCGCTGAAAAGAGGTAAGTTTCAATATGGATATTTTTCAATGTTTGTTTTCAGTTCTTTGTTCAGTCTGCACCAAAAAGGTTATCGTTTTTGCATTGAAGTCCTCCTGGATAGCAAACAGAAACAGCAAAAGGATAAACTTCTCATTTTATATTTTACAACATTTTTATTAAAGAAAATTTCTCCTTCAAAAATTTCAATTTTGTCGTCTTGTAATAAGTAAGCAATAAAGAGTGAAAATGGTAACTTGCAAAAGAGATACGACTCGTTTGGTATTTTTCAGTGTTTCTAATAAAGAAAATATCTTTTTGAATTAAATTCATTTGCAATTAAACATCAATTCAGTAATAAGTAAATGATTTGAATTAAAAGTTAAAATTTTTTGTATCCAACACCATTTGTATCAAAATTGGAACAGATGTGGGACAAAAATTTTAAATCGGAAGAAATTGTAATACATCTTAGCATTTTAAAAGCAAAGGAATAATTTTCTTATATTTTTTAATATAATTTCGTTCTATTAAGATATCTCGAAGAGCCAGGGTTCTTGAAATGAAATATCGTCACGTGAATAACAACTTAGTAAAAAATAAGTAAACAAAAACAGAAAAATGCGTAAATTTAAATTTTTAAATTCTTTAAGAAGAATTATTTTTGGATTTGTGAATTAATTATAATAATTGTTAATTTTTATGTTTTTCTCTATGAAACATTTACTTGTAAGTGAAAACGGAACGATCTGGAACATTTACTGCATTCGAGACAAAAAAAAAAAAAAATAGAATTTCCTTCTATTTTTTTTGGTCAAACTGAGTGCCCATAACTCTTCGCGTAGAAAAATTTGGAAAAGAACATTCATCAGAAAATAGCTTATTAAAAAATTAAATATTGCTCATATTTTTTTTCTATATGAGCTATTTACTTGTAACTGAAAGCTCGACAATCCGGTTCATTTTCTGATTACGAGACAAAGAGTCTAAAATCGGAGAAATCCAGGCTATCTGGCCAATTTTGGTTAGTGGCGAAAAGTGCAAAAATTTGATGAAATATGTAAATAAAATAAAAAAATAAAAAAATACAGAAATCTGTTTTTATTATACCCTTTTGTTTAACTTGTTCCATGGTTGTAAAGATACAATTTTAAGATTCTGTTTTTCTTTTCAGTCACCTCCTGTTGTGCTAGATTTGAAATCTTGTGCACTTGTTTGTTCTCGATGGGAACACACAGTGTTTATTTTCCGATCTTAATTATCAGTTTATCGATTAATTTAATTATTTTGCTGCAGTACTAATTGCGCCACCTGGTAGTAAATTTGAGAAACAAAATTGATTTCGAGAATTCTTAATATTTAAAATAATGAATTATAAACTAAGCATTAAAAAGAGTAACATAACTAAAATAAAAAAGTCTTCTTTTTAGCACTCTAATAAAAATGCGTTCTTAAAATTCTGTTTCTCAAAAATTTATTTAGAAGTCAGTAGAAGTAAAATAAAATAGCGCATGTTTCACTTGTGTCACTCCTTTGTATTTTCCCAACTGAATAATTCTATTTTTATTCTGTCTGTTGATTATTTTCTTAAATACTTTTCTTTTCGTATTGGGTGGGTCCACTGAAGAAGCCATTAAGGATGTAATTGGATTCGTCCTTCTTCAAGTCCAGCCAACCATAAAACTCGTTTCTTCTGTAAACTGTTTTGTCCTTCATTTGAGTTGCCCGTCTGCAGATGGGATTTCGCGCGTTTTTTTTTGTTGCTGTGGAAACCGGTGCAAGATATTTCATTTGAGGGGTGCGAGATGTCACCGAAGGAAAATGAAACAATAACTGTTCATCTGGTGCGAATTTAAAAAGGTTTGCTTGTATGTGCTAACAGCTTATCAAATGCTCATTTTAACTTAACATCTAATGTTTCATATTTTTTTCTTATTGTTTATTCTGTTTTCCTCGTTTCTTATTTTACAACGCTTATTTTCAGCGATTCATGAAGTGCCGTGAAGCTTAATTTAGACGTGTTTTTCCTTTGTTCCAGATTCAGTCTATTTCTTTCAAAGTTAAAAAATTCATTAGCGTCGCAGATATTCGATAGTGCATTGCTTACTCTGAAATTGCAACTTAGCAATCTTTCATTTTTTGTGATTTAATTATTAATGAATTTAAATAAACAGTGATTCAATTAGAATCGAAATTTGAACAGCTTTGAAATCAAATCTAACAGAATGTGTTTTGGAACAAAATTAAAATTTGAGTACTGTTTTCCCAAACTTCCCTAAAATAGAAGATAATCTACGAGGACTGATGCCATAAAGATACTCATTTTAATGTCTGTCTACATTAATAAATTAATCTAAAATATTGCAATAATGAGAATTACATTTTATTTTGGAAGCAGAAAACTTCAATCATATCACCACTGGGTTGGGTGATTGATTCCGTGAGAAAAAAATTCAGATATATGACTATGAATGGTTAAACATATACTATATGACAATCAAAAGGACGACCACTGCTAGGAGGTGTTTACTTATAAAGAGACCACTACTAGGACGAGTGGCTGAAGAAATTTGGGAGTGTGCTAAGCCTTAGTTCCAGCTCTTCGTCTTAATGAACAGTTTTTACTTTCTCGTATACGAAGTATACAAAGAGAAAGTATTGTAATCGTCAAAAAATTCGAACTCAAGATTTTGACGCACCTCCACGTTTTAGACCTCCCTGAGTCCGAAAAACACAATTTTGGAATTATGTCTGTCTGTATGTCTGTGTGTCTGTTAATACAATAACTCGAAAACTATTAGAGATACAGGGATGAAATTTGGTATGTGATCTTTTCACATAATTTGCAGACTTCTATCAAATTTTGGACAAAATCCGTCTACGGGAAGTCTGTCTGTCTGTGTGTCCGCGTTCATGTGAACACTATAACTCAAATACTCGAATAACTAGATGTATAAAATTTGGTACACAGTTTTATCTTCAGGAATGTAGGTCCGTATCAAATTTTGGACGAAATCTGTCGAAGGACTGATTGTCTGTCGGTATGTATAATCGCATAATTTTAATTGCAATAACTTCTTAACAAAATTACTTAGATAAATGAAATTTGGTATGTGGCTTTTTACCTTAATGGTAGATTTGTGTCCAATTTTTGTGTCAATCGGTTAAAAAAAAGCCGTTCGAATTTTTTTTAAGTTTCGTTATAGGTGGCGCTTCATATGCACATAACTTAACAATAATAAAAATAATTTTTTACTTTTTGCGAACTTTTCAGTAATTTATTATTTTTTTGTATATTTAAGGTTATCATGGAAAGTGTCTTTTCTGATAGAGTCTTTGGACAACAGTCAAATGACACTACATTAACAATTAAGGAACCGTCAGAAAAATCGAAGAGAAAGAAGAATGCTTCGAAGCAAGATATTCTCTGGTTCGTTCTGAAAACCGCAGTCTTCATAATCTGTCTAGCGACATGCTTGTATCAGTCGCTGGAGTTCTACAGACTTTATTTCTCATATCCTCTGACTACAAGCATTGCGATCACCAATCCGAAGATCTTTAAGAAGCCTGCTATAACATTTTGCAACAAGAGTCCGTAAGTATTGCGCAAGATAATTGCAGATTAATTATCGGGTTTATACTCTCTTTGTTCCAAAAAGTATTGCAAGTTTGAAAATGGACGTACCTCATACATTATTATGTTTCTAAAATTCCTCCTAATCTGGTTTCAACCGAGATGTACTTACTGAATATATTATTTTACTATTAGGGGTGTCCACAAATGATGTCACGCTTGGAGGGGGAATGGGAGTTCATGAAATTGTGACACTTTGTAACAAAGGGGGGGGGAAGGGTAACAAGAAGTGTGACATCACACATTTTGGTTAAAATAATAACATGTAAAATAGCAGATTGAATTTTGAAATTACCAGAATTTGAGGGTATTTTTTTAATCGGGGCTAAAACAACTTTCATATGATTTTTTTCACTTATATTCCTTTCTTTTCGAAAAAGGCATTCAGGGTAGGTTCTGAGAATATGGTAGCTGCAAAAATTCTTCACCATTAGAAGGAAACCTCCCCCTGTTCACAAATGTCATTAAAACACATAGTTAAAGTTTAAAAATAAAATTTGAAATATGATCTATAACGTAGTTCTTTGTTCCTGAACTGCAAGTATATGTTTATGTAATATAGTTTAACATGTGGCAAGGGGGGAAGGGGTATTGCGAAGTGTGACACTTTGTGACAAAGGGGAGGGGGATCAAAAATATTGAAAAAAAGCGCGACATCATTTATGGACAACCCCTTATTTTAAATTATTATAATAAGGTGAACAATCTTCCTCCTTTAGGAAGGACAGCCCTCCTTTTGTAAGTTCTGTCCTCCCTCGATAAGTGTCCTCTGTTTCAATATTGGAAATTAGAAGACTGAATATATATTTAAATTCTGAAAAATTAATTCAGTGGGAAAATAAACCAGACGAAATTGATAAAAGATGGTGGAAATATTCAGTCATTTTAAAAATGAACATATTCCATGTGAAAATTTATTTATTCCTAATTTTTGTTGTTCTGTCCTGGAACTAATGCAGCAGTTAAAAGGGTATTTTCACTTGCTAATGATTTTTGGATGTGAGAAATTGAGATTGAATATTGATACTCTAGCTGCAGCTCTTGCCGTAAAATTCACTATGAAGGATATTTCTTGTTCAGATATTTCCAATATATGTATTGTTAGAAGATGATACATTGACAAAAAATATTCATTCTATCTAAAAATACTCACTAAAATAATAATTAATAAACATATAAGCGTAATTACAATTTAAATTGTTAGAAATGCTTTTATTATGCATTTATCATATTATAGTGTATTCTGTACTGTTTGTTATAATGAACAAAATGTTTCTTTTATTTACGATATTTTTTTCTTCAATTTACTTGCGTCCTCCTTTTAATTGTAAAAACGTTGTTCATTTTAATTATAAAATTATTTTAAATTCTGCGGTGGGCCGTATAGAACATCAAAGCGGGCAATAATTTGTCCATCACAGTTCTAAGGCGTTATTTGTTAATGAATCTTATTATTAGTCTTAAAACACTTTTTGAATAATTATATGAGATTGAAAATTAATGCAATGTTTTTTGTTACTACTCTGGTAGTCGGAGCCAGCTCTAGAAATGTTCACACCTAAAGCAAATTTCTGTTTCGTCCCACCTCTTCCCCTTTATCGTATTTGTTAACAATTGCTTCGCATAAAAAATTAATAAACAAATAAAAGGGAATAAATACAATTAAATCGATCCTTTTTTTATGTTTGTAAAAAGGGAATAAATACAATTACATTGCTCGTT
>BGPR01050394.1:0-11077 GCA_013235015.1 Araneus ventricosus
AGACAAAAGACGACGATGTGCCATCCAATAGCTTTTTAAGGACGATTCACTTCAACTATATGTATTTTAACTGTAAATAATGCATCTGCAAAATGTAAATTTAATCCTCATAATATAACAATTTAGATTGATGACTGTGTATTCATTTATGGAACCCAACACCGAGCCTGCCTGATGACCACCTACAGATACAGATTTTAATTCCCAACTTTCGATATTCACTACTGCCTTCCAGATTTCACAATACTTGGCATTTTAGGGGGTTAAATCACTTTTTCATAATATGGAATACCATTTCAATTGCAAAGTGCATGACTCCCGATATATACGCTGATTGGTACTTCATAATTTAAAGTTGCTGCCATATGTTTTCCACATTTCTTTAAAAATTAAGATTTAAATTAAAAAATTTAAATTCCTAACTCAGAATTGAAAACTTTTGCTTGAGAATGTGAAACAACAAGAATATACGTTTGAGTTATTCAAATGAGAAATTTTCACAGTTTAGACGAAAAGTGTCTGATACAGTTGAGTTTTGACAATCACCTGATATATATTAACAAAACAGACAAAAATTACCAACTTAATTTTCAACTATTTAATTCAGTGAAAAAATATTCTACAAGTGACTAAGCGAGATAACTTCAGTGCGGGACATTAAATCCTAATGCTTTAATGGTACAAAAATTATTCTTTCTCCTAAGTAGAAGGCAAACTTTACTCATATAACATCTATACTTTTTGTACGGAAAAGGATAGAGGTTCTTAATGTTGCACTTTTGCCCGTGCTTTTAAATGCAATAAGACATTCAAATATTTCAACCTAGCCCATCAAACAAACCTAAAAATTTCAAAATATCCTTACTTAAACTAGTGCCATTCTAAATAAATCATACATTTGAAAACTCCCTTCCCAAACTTATTTACTTCTGAGACATCTCATAACTTCCGTCCTTAATTCGAAAATAACTCGGAAGTTTGTTGCATGCTCCGAGAATTTTTCCAGTAAGTTCTCGGGTAATCAGAGTGAAGGAAGCTACGAGAACGGTCTTGCATTTCCACAGTTTTACAAGTTCCCAGAGCCATTAATCTGGCGTAATGGCATTTGCCATATGGAACTCGAAATGGTTATTTTCCCCTCACTCAATCGATAGTTGTTTCCAAAGTGGAAGGGACTTGATGATTCCCGTTTCGAGCACGTTCTTCGCTTTTTTATACTCATATTTATATATTTAAATGAGTTCGTAAGCATTTGCATTTTTAAAATTATGGTGTGAATAAAATGTGTAACCGAAATAAAAAAAAGTAATATTTCTAAAGATTTTAAACTGAAAGTATTGGTATTTATTTTAAGGGAGTGTTTTGGAAGGAACTTTGAATGAAATGAAACTTGATGCGCTTTGCAAAAAAGAATCAATGTAAATGACAATTCCCCGCTACATTTAAAAAATAAGATTATATTAGGTTTATGCTATGTGAAAGCCGTGTTGCGAGATTGCTACTTTGTATGAATTTCACAATTTTTACTTGGCGTAGTATGGAAACCCGAATATCGTGATATTGACTGTAATTTATTATCATCCTCATTATGTTACCCATTCGCATTATCAGATTTCAATTTCGAATATTTTTTATTATTGCTTTTAAATAATTATTCGTATATAAAGCTAAATCAATTGAAAAAACTTAATATCATTATTTGATACATAAATGTAAAACAATTGAATACCTTAAAAATCGCAATTAAAAACATAAAAACCAGTTTGATTTCAATTAGTCAGCTAAATTTAAATTAGAGCAGGATCTTATCTAAAAATAATAAAACGTACAGTTAGAACAGAATTTATTTATTAGCAACGGTGGCATTAAAACGATTCAATATATAGAAATGATAATTAGCCACATTTAATAATTTTCCATGAAGATAGATGGCAGCACGGACCAACCGCTAGTAGATTATGTAACGATTTTCCTAACTGCTCATGCGCGTATGTTCTCAAGCGCTACTTGGTTCGAAAAGCGTGGTCAGACGGTTCCTGAGAGCACGAAGAGCAGGTTGTCCTTGCTACTAACGTCTAGCAAACCTTGGGTGTGTCCCGCTTTGGACGTGGTACAATGACATAACTTTACTTTTAACCCCTCTTTATATCTCAATGTTAAATATTCAATTCTATGTAATTTTCTATAGATATTATTAAAGCTTTAACAAAGTTAATCATCTCCTTACTAAAGACTAGTTAGTTCACTCTAAGAAAATGCCTGTACTGAGCCTGGAGCAAATACCCTCACCCATATACCCATATTTTTCGAGATAGTCTTTTCTAAGGACAATATTCTGAGCTTTAAAGAGATGTGCATGCTTGTTTTTCATATATTCAGTTAGGAAGATTTTACTTAAGATATTCATAACAAAGTTTATGTTCTTATATAGTTTATTTTTAATATGTTAAATATTGGATCACATAATTGAACAACAAGATTGGCAAAATAAACAGATTTTGAATCAGAAATTAAAAAGTCTGCATTTTGTTAATTAGCTTTATACTTGGAGGAATCTGAAAAAAAAAAGAGAATTATCTCTGGAAAAGTAATGATAAGAAAAAATAATAAAGTTAAGATAAACTTTGGGGTAAGAAATTAAAGAATATGATCCATGATATAGTTTCGAAAAAAATATTTCATTTTATATCATGAAAGAAAATTATTTTAAATCAACAGATAGCTTATTATTTTACTTCAAATCTCAGCGTTGCTATTCTAAGAACTATATTATCCCTATTTTATACCAGGTTAATTCTCGTAAAGAAGCTGAAGATATCCGAAACTTTTCAACACATTCGGAAACATATTTGCAGGAAATCAAATAAGATCTGACATTTCAAAAAAGAAAAAGAAAAACGCGCAGATATTTCAAAACAGCCGTTTTCTTAGTAAACAATCCATTGCTGCATTTTCTATGAAAATTTCAAAGTTTTCCATGATTTCCTAGAAATATTTCCTCTTCATTTCCAAAATTGTACTGTTTCTAGGAACAAACAAATACAATTAAATTTTCTCAATGCTCTCTAAAGAACTGTAATACATCTCGCTATTAAAAAAAATTAAGTAATTTATTAATTATTTAAGCAAAAACAATCTTATAATTTAAAACAACCTATAAAATTTATAGATGGAAAATAAGTGTTCATATTTATATTAAGAATTTCTATCACATCTATTTATATTTTCATTATTAGATTTTCTTGGCTTTCATTGTAGGTTTTAAATTTCAGTACCATAAATTGTCTGCATAAATTTGCAGGGTAATTTTTTATTTCACTAAATATTACAGCACAACTTATAATTATACCTAACTTTTATTGGGAACCAAAAAATTAATGAAATTAAAATAAAAAAATACTTTGCCGTTTAGGTACAGCGTTCTGACCAAACTTAAAAATTCCCCGTCCCATTTCATGTTCTACTATAATTTTCATCATAAAAATAATGACTTATTCCGAAACTGTTGCAGTAATGCTAGGGTGTGTCACTTTTATGTCAAGTATCTGTGGTCATATTTTAGTAGAAGTTAATTGTAACACTTTCTTTTAACGCTAAATAATAGTTGTAACTTTTTTGATACAAAAGAACGAATTTTCCAGCATTTAAAATCAATAATAAGAATAAGTTGACATTTATCTGCAAATTTCTCGGCTTCGAAATCAAATATATTGATCACATCGATATATAGAACATTTATTTATTGTGCTTGGAAGATTGCAAATCATGTACATCTCTAGCAGAAATATACAGTGCTCGAAATATGCAGAAGACACTTGCATAATAAACTTTAGAAATATCCAGACGTATTTTTGCAGTACTGGGAATATGATGAATATACTTCAATAATACAGAATGGAAATATGAAGAAGATACTTGAAGTACTAGAAATATACCTAAGATACTTGAAGTTCTAAATATACCAAAGATACTTGAAATACTAGAAATATACCTAAGATACCGGGTGAATCAGACAAGGTATGCTTACAGGAAACGTTGTGGTGGGCATTGTATACGAACTTCATATTAGGCAACTGAAGGTTTTATCAAGGTACAGATGAATGATATTGCAAAACTAAAAACCTTTATGGCATTACAACTGATGTTCTACAATGAAGTAGCCACCCAAAGTGTGGTGATAACGCCTATTGAAGATACAGGATGCTGATGAAGGAGTCTATATGTATGGAGGTAATAGAAGCATCTATTTTGTTGAAGAATTCACCGTAACTTTAAATTTAAAGTCAAATGTCATATGATAACCATTTTATATTCTTTGAAATTAACCATTAGTTACAAACATTGTTTAATTTGTGTTTCTTTCAGTATAGAAGAGGCATGAAGCATCAACATAATACCTCCTAACTTTCAAAGCTATTGAAATTTATTAAAGGGTAGATTTTACAGGACTAAATATAACACCGACGTTTAAGCAGAAGTTATATCAACCAAATTTGAGTTTATTTTTCACTTTTTTTAATTTTGCTAAAAACATTTTGATGGCTTTTATAACATAAATATTTATAGAAACCATTAACTTAATACGAGCATGATTGCCGAAACCTTTCATGTTCAGCCATTCCTCCGAAACTCAATTTTGTAAACAGCTTTCCTATAATTATAGTAATTTATATGCTGTTAAAATATTTTGTGAATAATTATACGAATCAGTTTTAATTTATTTCAAATGCCATTCTTTTTAAACCAATATATAACTTTGTCATTTATTATATCTATTGTCAATAGTATTTTTAAACAATTGATCAGATCAAAACTAAGCTCAAAAGTTTAAGTTGATCACTGATTTGAAAAGTTTGATGAAATTCTGAAATCCAACTGCATTCTTAAATACATATGCCTGGTTATGAATATCTCTTAAGCCATGTTCAAAAGAATGATGCTGTAAAACATGAAAAACGGATGACAGATACTGGCACTTTTTAGTTCAAAATTCACCTCAAAAACCTAACACTAGCATATATTGATTGTGCTATGCGTAAAAAATAATTTCTTCTTGGAAAGAAGAGTGATCCTTTTCTATTTGTTTAAATGTGTCCAATTGTACAAGTGTATTATTTTAGAAAATCGTGAACGTTTATAAAACCCACCCGTCCCCCCAAAAGTCAAAACCCATATTTCTTCAACTTGCTAGATTTACTGCAAAACACTGACAAGCTCAAAATTAAAATTTAGCTTCGCTTTTAGACAGTACTTTGACAGTTACAACTAGAGAATTGCCTCAAGATGAGGCAAACTTGGTCTTTGCCAAAACTCTTTTCATGACCCATATTCGCTTTCGTAGAGAATTTAGACCTCAGCGCTGGCAAAGTATGTCTGTGTATGAACATTAGAAATGAAAAGAACAGTAGAGCAAAAGGATTCATTAATTAATACATCCATCACTATTGTGGTGAAAAATACTGTTTCTCAGGTATTGGAATGTTGCGTGATTGTCCGCCTGCATCATCATTCAACAGACCTATCCTTACAAACTTACGTTTCATCACCCCCACTCCGCCAAAGAAGAAAAAGGATTTGGCATCGCCACAGTAAATTTTATTATTGTCTATGTTTCCCACAATCCCGCGGTGGAAAACAAAGGAAAAGTTAATTAAATAATGGGCATGCTGGGAAATGTCTTTGTTTTTTTCTGTGACACAGGGTTTACTTATGGTATGTGAAGAGCACATCCTAGCTATACATGTGAATGCTTAATAGTTCATTAAGAATGTTTATTGTTGCGATTTTAAGCATTTGATTTTGAAATTTATTAGTTTATTGTTCCAATGGTCTCAAAATTATTAAAAAAATTAACTGATCATCTATATCTTTAATTTATAATCAAGTGTTTTGGACTTAGTTTAAATAATTCTATTTTCTCACTATAAATTTACTCAAATGCGATCAATACTTCTCAGATGCGATCAATACGTCTTAGACAAGACGAAATTTCTTCAGCTTTATGATTTATTATGAGCTATAAAAATTACTCGATACTTCAATAATTAAAATTGATTCACTTAGAAATCAATAAAGGTCGAAAAGAGATGGGGAAGTTCTATGTTATATTTTCATAGAAAGCAAGCTATTTTTCCAAATTATTTTCAGCTAAAAAGTTCACTTGTTGCCTTAAATAGCAATGCAGTTTAACAGAAAAGAACGGACCTACAGCCTAGAGAATTTTGCAGTTACTTTTGTAAATAGCGTAACTTTATTCTGTTTGACAGTCCTTGATCTCGGAAAAAGGTCATAAAGCTGAAGTTTCTCGGTCATAAAAAAGGAACGAAACTCTTTGCTCCTTCGTTGAATCTGCAATAAATTCTGCCTCATTTGTTGCATGTCACGAAGGTAAAGGTTATCAAGAAGGAAATACACGCTTTTATGGATATCGGGACCTACTGAATCTAAGATAGAAATTTTGTTTCCATGGAAAAATTCTTTGCATAACATAGAAGAGAGTAACATGGGATAATTTGGAATTCTTGTTGTCCTTATACTTTCACATTTATCAGATTACGTGAATCTTTATGAAACGAAAAAATACTTTGTGACTGTTCACAGAAAATTATTATTTTTGAAAAAATTTTTGATCCCTCCAGTGTTGGATCCAAGAAAGCACATTCACTTTTACGATGGCAAGTTTTCACGATATTTTAGTTTATTGGCAATATTGTACAAAACATTCAAAACACATAGCAAAATTTTTACATGTATTATTCTACTTAAGAAGTAATTAAAATATATTCTTTAAATACACAATTAATAAAATGGAGAGTATAATTACAATTTTAATAAACTCAATAACTAATAATGTTTATAACTTATAGAAACTTATATTCGGCACAAATAAAAAGATATTCTTTTTAAGAGATATAAGAGATATTACTAAATTTCTAAAAATAATCCGTGGATTTTTACCATTCAACCCAGATTTTAGATTTATAAGAGCATCATGGGGTTTTTACAAAGATTTAAAGAAGTGTGAGTTTATTTATGTAGCCGAATTTTAGTCTTTATTATCAGAATTGTTTTTGTAGCGGGTACCAAAACAAATTTGGTAGCGGAAAAATGTATGATCATACTTAAACCTAAAGAAAAGTCGCTCCATAGTCGACAATATAATTTTTGAATTTCTTTACCAAAGATTTTAAAAACATAAACCTTTTTCCATAATGTATGTAAATAAAACAGATGTCCCTATTTTGTTTTCTTGCTCGGCATAAAATTTCAAACTACTGAAGAGATTTTATTCAAATTTTGCTCACGAATACCATGAAGCGTAAGGAAGATTTTAGTGAAAGATTCATCACAATTAATTAAAAAATTAAACTTTTATTAATAAAAAATTATGCTTCCACTACGCACGCGCAGTATTGCGCAAGAAAAGAACGTGGCGGCGCACAAGATTTGCTTGGTAAATTGAATATAAAACAGCCGAAGCATGACAAAGAGCGATATTTAAAGATATCTTCATTTACTTTATTGATATTGAAAAATATCTCATTTACTTGAAAATTGTTTTGAGGATTCTCATTACTTAAAACTCGACTCAAATCATGACTACTTGCTTTTAACGGTCGACGCAGATTTAATTTCACTGTTCAAAATGGCTGCCTTCATATTCCATACTATGAAAACGCATTTAAGTTGCAAATCACAATATCCATTTACATTTTGTACCATTCTTTGAAAATATTAATTACTTATGAAAAAATTAGCTTTATGCGTTTTTCTAAAATATCGTTTGTGATAAATTGTAATTTCTTGAGAATATGGACCAGTTTTCTGGTTTGTTTGTCTACATTAAATGTCTGTAATACGTATTTCCGGTGTAATGCTAAGTGAATGGATCTTCAAAGCGGAAGACTCACATACAAGCAGATAGAGTTAAGGTTTTTAATGTAAATAGAAAATCAGAACACTCGCCCATATGAGATTTTGAAAATCTGTAGTGCAACAGATTTTCTCATTTTAATTAAAAATAAAGATTCAAACGACAGAAATAATTTATTTTGAAATTATGTCGAGTGCTTATCGCTATAAACAAAATTTAGCGCCATAACGTTTAATCAAAATTTATGTCATTCTTTAAAAATTAAAAATACTTTATGGAGAAAACTGGATTTCGGAGGTTTTAAAAATCGTTTTTAAAATCGTGTTCTTAAAATCGTTTGTGTCAACTAGTATTTTCATTTTTTATTTTAAAAAAGTATAAGGCATTATGGAGATATTGAATATTATAATATTTTATATATTAATGTATTATATTTTATATACTATTATTAAATTGGAAGAATTATCACTAGTTTTCAAAATTTGCTTTGAATAAAACCAGTATCAAAAATTATGTAGGACAAGCGTTATATGTCGGAGTTTCTGCTAAACAAAGAAGGAAAAGAGCGTTATAGATTATCATAAAGTATGCTTGGAATGACGTGTAATCAGTCACGTTCCTAGCGATTATCTCACGTTTTGGCACATTTATTAATGGCTTGCGCAATAGCACGCGGGCCTAAAAACTTTAATCTGTTTTCGATTAGGAATGATTGATATTACTAAGGATGTTTGTGTTTCTTTTATATGTGAATAAACTATTATTTGCTTCTTAATATGATTTATGTATGAAAGAAACAAAGTGTGATTAATTCCAATGTCACATCATTTTTTTAGAAAAAATTCCGACTCCCAAACTTTCCTTTTAATTGAAGGAAGCAGATGGCAACGGACAAATTATATGCAATATTTATTGAAAGATGTACATTTAGAGAGGCATGATGGATTACTCACTGCATAGCAGAACAAGAATTTTTACAACATGAATTCCTATTAAGGTCAGAAACGGTCTCTGAAAAAATTTCAAAACTTTAGTTTTTACTTATATTATAAATCTGACTATCTTACTATATATCAAATCAATTTTCAGTTATATCTTGCAACTTTAATTTGCGATGCCTCGTGGAATCTGAAAGCAAGAGTTGAATTAAAATTCATTTACATATTAATTTATATCTTATATTTCTAATAAATATGTTATCTGTAATTAATGTTATATTTCATTCGTCACTTAATGTATAGAAGCTATTTTTTTTCGTATTTTTAGAAGATTAACTTTTAAAAAAGGCCGAATTTTTTAAGAGAGAGGACTTTCTTAATTTAATAACTTCATTGAAAATATACCCAAAATTTCGGAATTTAAAATAAATGAGTATTTAAATAAAGCTATATTTAATCTAATTCCGTCTGAAAACGCTGAATACTTTTTAAAATTTAGCTTTTATTTCTTTTCTCAATATTTTTAAATTGTTGCTCTTTCAAAGAAACGCCAAAAAATGACACATAATTAAATTATGAACGATAATATTCTCTCTTAACGCTCTTTATAACAAAAACTATCCCAGAAACTCACTTTTAACTGAGCAGTGTTATTACCTCTTGGAAAAGAAATTAAAAAATTTTGAATGATCCAAATTAAAAAGAAAAAATAAAGTACCTGCACTCTGCCATTTTTTACATGAATTCACAGCCATTAATTTCATCAAGACGTCAGGTTCAGACGTTTTTTTAAAAGTGGTACCCTCTTTATTTATTGACTTTCCTAAATCGATAGAAACACAGGCAGAAATAAGTGAACTTTCAAACATGTTGCGAAGGAAACTGTCTTCATCTGGAGCAACTGAAAAAAGAAATCCTGTCTCTCTCTCTGCTGTATTTTTATCGGTTTTCTTTATTTCAATATACCTTTACATCTTTGAAGATAGCTCAGACTGTGATTATTGGGTGTTGCAAGCAGATATGTACTGTTAGTCTCACGTTTTTTACAAATAAACATGTCGACGCAGATAGATCTAATATACTTATATTGCTACTGTATAGTTTTTTTGCTAGATTTTAAATATTTATTGTGAATGCTCATCCCTTAATGTTAGCTGCAGCTGTTTTGTATATTTTATGATATTGTTGTTCTGTACTCTGTTATTTTCCAGCTTCCTGTTTTCTCTTTAATTTTATTAATATTTTGTTTAGTAATGTTTGTTATTAATTGTATATAGGAGAGGGAATATTAATTGTTGATTTTAAGTACTTTACGTTGTTATACCAGTTCACACAGGGATAATATCTGGCTGTAGTAATTGGACATGTGACCGAATGATAATCTCGGTCACAATTAAAAGTTTAACATCAAAAACCACATTCGTACGCAAAAAATAGGGGAAAAAGGACAGAGCGGCAAGTCGTGATCCAATTCAAGTTCCAACCGTTCATCTTCCCAATAGTTTGGGGATAAGTGTGTCTTTTCATTGTAGATTTTCTACTGGTGACGAGATTTTGCTGCGGTCACGTGACCACCTATTTATTGCAGTCAGCGATTGTCCTCGTGTAAATTGGGTTTTATGGCACAAGACATCACGGGACATCCATCTGTCATCCAGTGTACAGCCGTCACTATTTTGGACCCATCCGGTTAAAATTCGGTTCTATTCGCCGGGAAATAAGTCCCGGAAAATATCCTGTCAACCTATAATTCTTCCTTCAGGTCGTTTATTTTCTACTGATCACGAAAATTCATTTTTCAAGAGAGGTGTTTCATTATTGTATGCGGTGACAGGATGTTATTTATCACCGCTGCCATAAATAACCAAGTAAACACGACAGAATAGTGTCAGCAATCTTTCCTCGTAGAAGGGAAGTTGAAAGAAGGTACCGTGTTCGTTTGATTTGTTTTTATGACACGAAGGCCAAACTAGGCCATACTGTACCAAACGTTTGTTGTTTCTGAATTATACATAAATTTTAGAAAAGACTACAGCTGTCAGAAAAGAATAATCTTGACTGGTTGAACGTCGATTAAAAATAATAATAATAAAACGCTAACATGAGGATTGTCACCTAAAATGGCAATTAAATCAACATTTTGTGCTCCGAAGTGCGCTTATCTTTCAATATAAAATTTACTGCATTCACTTAAAATTTACTTACTTAACCCTCTTACTCCGAACGAGGCGGTCTAGAAATTTTCCCTCAACAGCCACGAAGGCCG
>BGPR01050395.1:0-11077 GCA_013235015.1 Araneus ventricosus
CGCCGTTCCAGTTACATTAAGTTTTGGACAGGAAATCCTTGAGAAACGTTGACGTATCGGTCGGTTTCTGTAATCCATTCTTGTGAGCACTATAATTCCCAAACGCAACGACAGATAAATGAAATTTGGTATGTAGTCTTTTAACTATTGCCCAATTTTCGTTTCAATCAGGTAAAAACTCCTAAACCCCTGAAACTCAATATGCATTACTTTTCGATAAAAAAAAATTATAAATAAAATTAAATTTAATTTGAAAATTCGATAGTTCTCTTCCTGGACTATAATTTCAAATTTCAGGTGAATTAAATTTCGTTTATTATAATATAGATAATCTCTTCGTACTAAATAAAGGTTATATGAATAAGCTATTTCGACATTTAGTGCATTGGTTTTCATCACAATCTTTAGTTTGAGGATTATTAATTCCTTCCTCTTAAAAAACGCTTATATAACTAGTTTCAGTACAAAACTGAAGTATATTGCTTTATTTAAAACATTATTCCAGAGGTTAAGGTTATTTACTCGTCAGCTACTGTGTATTAATTATTACTGGCTATTTGGAATATAGATATTATGTGACTATCTATATAATAAATGTTTATGTGCATACAAAGTGGATTACGCCAGATTCAGCTCCGTTTCTATTTGTGATCAGCTCTTGCACTTTTGCTGAATATAAATCAAGAAACAGTATAGAAAGTTTTTATAGTGCCATCAGGATTAATAAAATATATATAAATGGCATTGTAGTTAAACCTTAAAATTAAGAGGCACGTTACATTCGTAATTTAATATGCTGACGTGTAAGATAAGTGAAATCAAGAATATAAAAGACAACTAATAATATAGTACAGCCAATACTTAAAATACAACTATTAATAAACATCAAATAAATTGAAGTCCACAGAGACATCTAAAAGAATATCAACTTTCCTTACCTTCAATGATGTTCATATTTTTAAGGAAACTCACGACATGAAAAAATAAGTAATATAGCCTTCCACTGGCCCCTTGGTCTGGCATTTGTCTGATCTAGCAGTGTTTATTTTTTATCATGGACACGGGCAATATGCAGAAGAGGGCTCTCGAAGACATAAAGTGTAATTTTGTCACGGCAATTGTTATCTCTCGAAAGCAGTAAAGCCTAGTTTGAATAGTTCAGGGACGTGGCGAGGGGTAGGGGCAGGAACACTGGATGACGTTGACTGATGATGTACAGTGAAAAAATAATCAGGCATATTCTGTTCATCTTGGCATTTTACAATTATTTATTGAAACGCTAAAAAAAAAAAAAGTGAACTTTTATTTTACCCTCAGTTGGTTTTAAGTTCTCTTGCAGTGCATTTATTTCACCGATGGGGAGCGTTCCGACTCCGAGTTCAGGAGTATGTGGCGTGATTGTTGGTAACTTTGCAGGTTGGAAACTTTCCCTTCTGTAGTAAAATAAAAGATAAATTCTCAGAGCAACAGAGAAATGAGCTACCACTGTTTTGTAGATCCCATGGGTACTTATCTGCACGGCTGTTCTTCTCTAGACTTTCTAGTGTACTCCTAATAAAGTGTCATCCCCTGTTTTGGTCCCCGGTCAAGTCTTGGACACAGGCCGAAGAGTGCCGAGTTTTATTACTCTAGATCAGGGACCACGGCAAATCGATATATTGCCGAGAGAAAATGACGACACACAGGGAATCAATTGTATGCACAGACGGACGAAGGGACAGACATATAATTCAGAAAATGTTTTCGTATTCAGGTATAATGAAAAATCATCAAAATCTCGATGTCAGATTTTTTGGCATTTATAATTGTTTTTTTACTTCGCATGTCAGAAAGTAAAAGAGTTAATGCAAATATCCTCAATAACTTATCTTAAGTCTTTATTACTTTTCTTTCAGATTAGGTTAAAGAGAAAATATCAATACTACGTTTTTCTTAATAATATCTTAGAATTTAAAAAAATAACATTAATTCGATAGAAGAATTGGAGTAACAATAATCAAAAAATGAAAAGACAGTTTTAAATTTTAATGTTTTACTGTAAGGCTTATTTTGCATAATCATTATTGCATTTTAAGTATAAGAAAACATTTATGAAAATTTTCCACGACATAAAAAAAGAATAAATAATTAAATATTTTATAATAATCTGATTTAAAACTTTGAGAGATGCATAACAATTTTTTAACGTCATTTAGTATATTAACTTTCATCCTTATATTTATAAAAAATATTTTTATATAAAAGTTATTAATTTGATATACAAATATAATGATGCGATTTATTATACAACGGGCGACAAATAAACAACTCGGTGTATATTTTAACCTTTTCCTTGCTAAACATATGAATGAATGTTTCTTTTCTTTCCAACACTATATTTTTTCTATTACATTTTTTTTTATAGAGAAAGAGAACTTATCGACTAGTAACATTCAGTGATTGTTAGAAACATCTTCAATCCTGATAATGTATAGAATTTAGAATCTCTCTAAAATAGCGAATTTTGGCTGCTATATAATAGATTACATTATTCAATGTATAAACTATTTCAGATTTTAAAATGTCACAATCTTATGCCGATGACCTCAACCACTATTGCTTAAAATAAAGTTTAGGAGCTTTATATTTCCTTTTTCTCTATTAAAATGTGCATTCCCTACATTCAGAAAGATGGTCATAAAGCTTCTTTAAAGGATGAAAAAGGTTAAAATATTTTGAAGAATACATATAGAGGGGAGCTTTTCTGATAAAGTGACATAAACGCTTTTTTTCAAAAGCGTTTTGTTTTCTCATCTAGTACCCAACTGTACGAGGTGTGAAGTATCATTAATTTTGTCTCATAACTTATTTTTTCCCTTTGTAAAATTACCCAAAGTTCTTTAATTCTCTATGCAAGGCTAAAATATCCACTTCTAAAATCCAACTTTAAATGGATATGTTCACTTTTGATTTTTAAAAAATCTCATATTATATTTTAATCTTTTCTGTAACATCTTTAATTATTTTTTTGTGCGTCGATTGTGTTAATGCTAGAAAAATATATCTAGCTCTCATTTTAGGGGAGCGTTCTTTTCTCTTATGTAAAATTCAGCATTCTCTTCCAAGAATCTTGATTAATTATCTAGAAGACATTGAAATATACTCATAGGAACTCAAATACACAAAATAATCTCTTTTCCAACCACAGAGAAAACTTTTTGCAGGCAGACAGTTTAAGAATCTGTAATTTCGGTTAATTGTCTTAGTTCACCATTCTGAGAAAAAAAAAAGGGGTGGAAGTAGACTGAGGAGATTTATGATCCAGGGAAGCAAGATTGTTTTCACATCACAAAACCCTAACTTCTCACATTGGCAGGAAACTCGAATAGACATTATCCTGAATATAGTAATTAAAGGACACAAAAGAAATCTCATGCAAGACGGAGGTAGCTAGTAAAATACATAGCGACTTTTAGTAACCAAACCTACTTTACTATAGGTAAGTTAAATCATTATTATAACGTATGAACTTGATTAATTAAACATTTTTTATCAGATTCTAGAGTAATTCGATTTTCTCTTTAAAATTCTATACCATTTTATGCCTAAATATAATCTATTAATTTAGATTTGTACATTACTTAAATGTCAAGAATGAAAATTTTAAATCTTATATTTCTAAATTGCTTTTGTCCTTACTTTGTATGCTCATCGATCGTGAATAATGCTTTGGAGTTGTTTATTGACTCAGCAGTAAATCAAGCAGCAATTAAATATTTCTCACCTTTTTGGAATTATTTTAAATTTAAAGCTTTAGAAGTGTTAGTTCTTATTTTTTAAAAACAATAAATATACTTTGATACAGAATCACACTGTTATTACTACGTTATATAGTCTTTATAAAGGTGGTGAATTCGTAATTTTGCCTTTTAGGTTAAACAGTTCATGCCAGTTTTCTCAGCGTATTCACTTACCAATGATTTTCTAGTCAATTCAATTAGATCAAGTTGCACTGCACCATTTATTTACATGCTACTTTTGTGCATTAATTGTTGTTTATTTACATGATTTGTTCCAATAGATCGAAATATTCTGCGATTTATGCGTATATATATGCAGGGATGTTTGCGATGTTGCAAAGTACTCGATAGAGGAATAAAGAGCCTTTTCGTTCAGATACCGATTGTATATATATAGTAATAAACGGAATTTAAAATGAGGTTAATTTCGAGCAGTATTTTTCTACGATTAGGGATATAAGAGTGTGGTTGGCCAAAGTACTACTCTTAAAACATTTCACTTTGATACTAAATAAATAACATTCTAAAATTTCTTAAGAAAATAAAAGATTAATAAATTTATATTTTTAATTGTTTGCATATTTAAAAAAATACGCCTTGTATGTGTTTTCACTTTCAATATTAATACCTAGAATTACATAATTATTTCAGTAATAAAGCAAATGCAAGGAGGGTCTTTCAGGCTGTGATTTTTTGTCCCACATCTATGAATAAGATATTGGTAGCATGCTACTATTAAGCGATTAAGGGTTGATTATTATTCGTATTATTTAAATATTATATGTATGTATATTATTGACAAATGTATCATTTATGATTAATTGATTTAATGATGGTAAGAAATAAATTCAGTTTAAAGTAATTATATTGATATGAAATATTTATATTAATAAAAGAATTGATACTGACATTGTTGATATTTCTTTTTTGATTTATGATGAGGATCGAGGCTATATGTCAATTCAGAGTCTTAAGGTAAGGAAGATTCTTCTAAATAGAGAACTTTGCTCTGCGATTTGTTCTTATACTACGTCATGTCAATGAATCTCTCTGCGCTTCGTAATATGTATCTACTATGTTTGTTCAAATATTTTTTTACGTTCTATTTTTTAAATGCCAAATTCCCAAATGGTTTTGCTGTTTCAGATCTTTGACAGTGACTTTTGGTTTCAGGGACATTTGTGATATTTCTTTTCTTGTGTGTACCAGGAATTTTTTGATGGTTGAACCACATACATACATTAAACTTACAGCCTAATCAGGTGTCGCATAGAGTGAATTTTGAGGACAGTTTATTTCCATCAGGAGTAGGACTTCCTACGAGGAGGAGATAAAATCGATGAACTACTAAAACTAAATTTTGTCTTTATTTAATTTCGACTTTTGAGGCATCTATCCGCCTTTTTTTGAAACGTTAAGATATTTCGTCCTCATCAAGAAAATGATATTTGATACAATGCAGGAACATGTATTTCATCATAGTTCATCATAAGATCATGTCATGGATCTCTACCCCCCCAGTGTGGACGCTCGCTCACGTCCACAATGGTTAAAGCTAGATATGGGCAGGATTCTTGCACCGTTAGATTGCGCCCCCTCAAGGGTTGCTGGCTATCCACACGCTCAGAGGGGAAAGAGACTGATCCTCTTCACTTTTGGGAAAATCTTCTGTTGCAGGAGAGACACTTTCAAAATAGATAAAGTTCTACAGCCGCTCGCTTTTCGAATCGCATTAGAAGAGACCGAACCACTCAGCAGGAGGTTAGGGCCCACTTGCCATGCAAGAAGCTAGGCACCTTAGACCAGACCACTGTCTGACAGAGACATGATCTCCTCCACTGTTGACCAAGAACAATTCAAGTGGACACTGGGCTAAATGTAATCATGTCTTCTATATCACCAAGATTGGAATATGGTCAAGCAGAAACTATTTACTGAAGTCCGCACATGCTGGCAGTTTTCAGTTCTCAGAGGTCCTGAAAATGGGTATTGGAAGACGACGATAGAGATCTCCCCTTAAGCTGAATTAGCAGGAAAGAACTTCCATGAAATCCAGAGTTATAGTTTCAGACGAAAATCTGTATACAAAGATTGAAGAAAGATCTCGCTACTAACAGTGAAGCTTGAATACAAGATAATGTTTCCTAATGTGTAAATTCAATGCCAGAGGAAGACGATGATGGGGATGACGAGTAGATGTGAAAAGAATCAATCACTCAAGATGCGCTTGAAGCCATAGATGACCTCAGGTATTTTTTTACTAATTCCAAGCACCAGATGAACATTTAAAGCTATTAGGGGCGTAGAAAGTTGTGTTAACAACCAAAAGTAAGGCAATCTTGTATATCTAGAATGTCTAAATAAGTGCAATGAATTGGATGCACGTACGTACCCAGATACTTTGTGATTAGTTTGCAGCAAGCTTGCCATAGAATTTGTCATGACAAGATCTAAGCTTCTACATAAGAGACTTATAAAGCTCATCACCTGGAAACGAACTTTAGCGCAAAGCTTTGCCGGTACCAGAACATATTGCAAATTATAGCAAAACAGAATAGAAACAACCCAAGGATAGAACTGACTCCGACGTTCCGAAGCAGGAGACAGATAACCATTGGAGCCAGTTGAACTCTGAGAGGAAGATAGATTTCCATAAATATACATCGTTCGAGTTCGATTCATTATACGATTTATTTTTAACTATTTTTGACCTGTAATTTTTTTGAGGTTGAATGAATAGTTTGAAGTCAAGAGAGCGGTTTGAATATACTACGTTTTACTAATTAGAATAAGGTGCAAATTAGAGTTCAAAATGTGATTACTTTAAAATGGTACAAATGATACAAGTTATTATTGTTCAACAAACCTGACTGTTTTAATTAATTTTGTTTATAAACGTTAAAATTTCAACATTAGAAAAAGGCGATATAGTTTTCTTTTAAAGTGCGGAAGTGATATATGTTAGTAAAAGATGGAAATGTTTCAAAAAAAATTTTTGGTTTTTACAAATTATCACCCATATAGCAATTTATTTTGCAACAAACACCACAAATTTGTCTCATTAAGGAGTAAGTTACCACAAATTCATCATGACAAGAGTGCAAGCTTGCAGTAGATGTGCACAAGTTAAAGAGCTCGAGTCACCATGAACAGACTTGCAGCAAGAGCTTGCCGATGCAACTTACAAATTATAGCTAAAAAAAGAGTACGAAACGACAACCCTTCAGAACTCGACTGACTACCGAGTTCCAAGGCGGAACGCTAACCATTGGCAGTTGAACTTCTAGAGAGGAAGATAGATTTCGCTAAATAGATCGTTCGATTCGATGTACATTGATTTATTTTGACTTATTTTTCATAGTTTCATTAATTTTTTGAGATTAAGAATATGATTTGAAGTCAAGAGAGAGCGATTTTCCTAATAACTACTTTTACTGTGAATAAATTATGAGGAAAAGTTCAAAAATATTACTTTAAAATGGGACAAGAATGTCTAGTTATTATGTTCAACCAAACACTAACTGTTTTTAGATTTATTTTGTTTATAAACGATTAGGGAAATTTCAACCCATTAGAAAAAGGCTGATAGTTTTTCTTTCAGAGTAGAGGTAGTATATTTGGTAAAGATGGAAAACGTTTAAAATTTTTTTATAAAAAGTTATTTTTTCACAAATTATATTGATGTTGAATTAATAAAAAGAATTCAGTGTCAGGAGATCTATTAAAATCAGGAAGCTTTTACAAAAAGGAACAAAGATAATTATCTCCTTATTGTGCTATCTTTTGCAGGGCTTGTTTTTTGCAAGGTACTAAAGTTTGATTTGCAAAGGAGGTGGCGCTATTTTCAATCCAGACTTGCTACAAGTTCATTCAAGTTTGGACATAAATTTGCCATGAGTCAAATCAAACTTGCTGAAACTTGACATTGCTTTATCTGGGTATGCGTACTCATAGGCGGCTCGTCCGGGGGGGGGGCAAAATGGGGGGCAACTGCCCCCTCACTTGCAAAAGTAAAGGGGCCTTGCCCCCTCACTTTTCAAAGTTCAAAATTAACGATCCATCGAAAAATGGATCCCAAGCTGAAGCTTTGCTGAATAATATCGAAAGTTTCCAATTCATTTTTTGTCTACTTCTGATCCAAAGAGTTTTGGAAACTACAGATACGCTTTCAAAAGCTTTGCAATCAAAATCGCTAATTTTTTTAATAGTTAAAGAACTGGTTAATGCAACAAAAGAATGTTTGCATGAATTCCGAAGTGAAGATTTTTTTGAAAGTTGTGATATATGTTAACGATATTTGTGAAGCAAAATCGTTAACTTCTCCAAAACTTCCACGCTCTAGAAAGGTCTCTTCGGAAATAGGTGGCAGTCCCTTCAGCATGTCACAAAGTGTTAAATCGTTCTATTAAACGTAAATTGCTTTTCCATTTATAGATGCTGCTTTAAACACAAACGAAAGGTTCAAAGAAAATGAATTGGATATTTTTCAATCTCTAAAAGATGTAACATGTTCCAATTCATCAAAGATCATAAAAATTGCATCAGTTCAAAAAGTCTCTGAAACATATGATCTTGATATGGAAAAAAATAAAGGGAGAGATACAAATTTTTCAGAAAATGTACAAAAAATACATCGACTCTTTGCCAGAAATATCCACGGAGATAACAGAACTGAGGAAAAGATGCAATTTTCTTGTTGAAAAGGAACTCTGTGATATACATATTTCCATACTTGACAAAACTAATCAGAATTCTCCTTGTGATACCTGTCTCAACTGCATCATGTGCGAGAAGTTTTTCATGCTTAAGATCTTTAAAATCATACCTTAGAAATAGTATGTGTCACGAGAGGCTTTCTGCACTTGCTGTTTTGAAGATCGAAAATACTGTAGATATTGACTTTACAAAGGTAATAGAACAATTTGCGAAAAACAAAAATCGCAGGCCGTCTTTCTTCTAATTTATAATACGGATGTATATTGTATAACATAATATCAAATAAATAAATTTATAACTGACCTGCTTTCTCTGTGTTTGGGAGTACGCCGTTTTGTGACGACATCATTGATCGATTCACGAGTTTAAAGAAAGAAGAATTGACTTAATAGGTAAGCGTTTTATATTTTTCTCATGTTGTTATTTCATGAGAATTGAAGTTGAACTTTGAATTGGAAGGAGGGACTCTACGGTGGCCATCCGTTCCGATTTTTGAGGTCGTGTCGCGAATTTTTTAGAGAAGGTCATTTAATCAATAATGACGTTAAAATCCAATAATATAGTCCATTTTACAAAAAAAAATCAGCGCCCCACCCACACACTCGCATCTCTTTTGACCCCCCACTTTTTTGGTGCACCAGCCGCCTATGTGCGTACTGTACTTAGATTGGTAAGGTAAGCTAATAAATTTCACTAAAAAATATTGCATATTTCTTACTGTAGTTTTTATTTCGCGAATTAATTTTTAAAATGTTCTTAAAAGCTTAATTATTTGTTTATGAGCACTATATTCTGATAGGTGAATATAACCCTAGTAGTATTGTTCCGCATACATGGTCACCCCGCTTATATGGTCTGATTTTTCTGGACCGCTGAGCTGACCATATAACCGACACGGACTGTATAAATTTTTATTTATCTATATAATAGGGTTACGGCCTTATTCACCATCCATGGTTAAACCACGATCAGCGGTTAAATGATGGTTCTGCTATAATAATGCGAAAGGTGACCGAAATGCTTTGACAAATGTAAACTTTATTGGGTTGCTATATTGGCATAGTATCTCAATTTCTCTGTAGTTGGCGATTTTTAAAATTACCCTCAGCCTTCGAGCCAAACGAGTTTCTCGCCAACTCGCCAGTTAGGGGATACATCCAGCCGATCATTTCGGTCAGCATTCGCTTGTTCGTGTAAATTCCCTTTTAACCGCTGATCAGGATTTAACTATGGATGGTGAATAAGGCTGTTAAGGAGTTATCGATTTAACAAGTATGCGATTTTACAGACCGACATAAAGCAGTTTCAAATCGAAACTTAAACGGCCTTATTCACCATCGATCCACCATATCCCAGAAAATGAAGAGAAAGCATCACATCAAATTCCTTTGAAAATGCCAAGATAAAATCAACAAAATGAAACCTTTACTACCAAGTATTCTTGGCCGATATAACAATTAAACTACTTTACCCATTGAAGTAAATATACTAGTATAGTTTTTAAAATATCTCATATTCCCTTTAATTTAGAAATACTAATTTCTACTATTTCAAATAAGCCAAAAGAGATTACACTGAGACTCTCACCTTACAGAATTTATAACCCTTTAAATCTAATGAAGATACGAGAAGATACTGAATTTTTTTGTCATTAGCCTAATCTCGAAAATTTTAGAAATAAAAATACTTCACTAATAGATAAACAAATTCTCTGAAACAATAAGTAAAATGAAAAGTACATCGTTTTGTAATTTTCATTAAATAAAGCCTTTAAGTACACTCTCAGATATATGAGACTACAAGAAATGTAAATATCTTAATATATATTAGCATAAAAATATGCAATTTAATACTCCACTTTTTCAGAACTCACTGGCCCATCTTACTATCTCTCTATTATTTTGAACTTGAACTGGGGCTAATTTTTCTGCACATTCTTCATAATTGCAAAGCATTTCTGCCATTTGTATCATCGTGTTCACGATCTTCCAAAGATGTTGAAATGCATCGCTGAAAACTACTGTCAACGAAATGAATTTTCATTTTACTTTCAGGACTGGAAAAAGAGTCTTTATTAGGAATTTCAAAAATCTCTGAGCACTGATAAATCACTAAATTCAGCCCAGTCCTTCTGCCCTTGTGCAAGAGAGCCTGAATTACCCTGACATCTAATAACGCAGAGTTTTAAGTCATTTCTTTAACTTATAAAAACATACCCAAAACTGTAAAATAACTTTCACTGCACCCACCTACAGGAGCAGAAATGCGCATGTCAGGCTTTAGTTACTTTACATACAAGTCACCGTCTTTATGATGTATTTATTTTTGTCTTTATTACCATCATCCTGAGTTAGTTCAGGATTTGGGTAAGGATGATTCTGCTGCGATGATGCGAAAGTTGATCAAAAGTGCGTCGCTAAATGTATACTAAAGGGTTGTTATTTTGGTGATATCTCACTTTTCAGTTGTTGGCGATTTTACCATTTCAAAATGTTAACTGCTGTTAAGGTATACACTAGTTGATTATTGGAGTCAGTATCTGTTGTTTGTAATTATTTTAACTGCTGACTGCGAAGAATCCA
>BGPR01050396.1:0-11076 GCA_013235015.1 Araneus ventricosus
ACTGTTAATCAATTTTTTTATTCCGATTTCCACTTCTAATCATTTCACGTGTACATCTAAACACTTTTTGTTTTTATTCACTCAAAAAGGAAGAATGATCAACTTGAGGGAAAACTTCACTTTCTCTCTTTGGCCAAGAGGACAAAAAGACCAATTTTTAATTGTAGCAAAAATTTGGAAGGAATATTTTTGAGAATTAGCTTCATTTAAACTCATATTTATTTCATATTTTTTTAGAATTTTTTATAATCTGAGTTATTTATAATGAAATAAATGTAATAAAAACGGTTTTTAAATACACATATTTATTAGTATGCTAAAAAAAAATATTTAAACTTTTTCTTCTTTTTAGCCTTTAATTCATTATTGTAGGAATTGTATTTTTCCCGTCTAGCTTAAAAGCGTAAGTTTATTTCCTTCCTAATAATATTTTCTCACTTTCCGAACAAGATAATTTGAATAATTGTTGTGTCAGCGGAAAGATACCGGAAGATGACGATCACGTGCTTTCTCACGGTGTTAATCACGTGATGCGTAGGTGTAAGCTCTCAGTTAAAAAACCCAGGGTAATGTTTTAATCAGGGGAGATGGCTTTTTGAAATCAAGCAGAACAGACATGCGGTAGATTGGTGAGCTTAGGCAGCTACGGGGTTCTCTTCCCTGTTAGCACGGCGGCGATGGGCGATGGATGTGACTAATCTTTAAACGAGGTGTAAGTTGATAATTAATTTAAGTAACTAACAAACCCTAAATCTCTCTTGTCTAAAAATGTAAATAATCATGTGTAAATACCTTTCTCATTTCATGTTTTATTAATAAATAATTTAGTTTTTAACTGCTGTTTCTCCTCCTTTATCTTGGGTGCATTTTACCCTAGAGTGTTCCTTAGATAAGGCATTTTTATCTGTAGGCGGGTTTGGGATTTAACCTCCTATCCATCTTCCCACAAAATTGGCGGCTCAGGCAGTGATCACAACAATTTTTCCCACATTATTATAAATATTATGGAATCTTGAAATCGATTTTTCTCAAACTGACTACTAGGTTACGCCACTCATATAGAATCAAAATTTAAATAAAATGGAATATTTTTGTTTTTTAAAAATTTAATTAAAATGGAATATTTTTGTTTTTTAAAATTTAATTAAAATTGAAAATTTAATTGGTTATTATTACATTTAACAAGTTATAGTAAATTTGGTTATGGACTCTCCTTTGTGTAGACTATTGCATCCCAATACCGAGGTACACAAATGCATTTTGTGTCGCCTTTCTAAAGAAGTTAACCAAAAACGGCCTCTTAAAATTTCGAAGTGACTCCAGTGTAAATCAGGACACTCATATGTGTACTGTTTTTAAGACTAGCCTTACGAACTGTTATGTACAAACTGTTCCAAAAAGTCTTTACAAACTTTATATGAATATTGCATAAACAATTAATAACATATCTTAAGGTTTCATCACTGAAATTAATTAATACATTAATTACCATCATTACGCCGGGGCCTATCTTGATGGCATTCTGGTGGTTGGGAGAAACAAATTGGACAGTCTCTTCACACGCACACCCCTTCTCTGCAGTTCCTGGATATCATACAGAGGAATTTCTTTCTGTAGGGACATTAAGGACATTATTTATAGCTCAAGACCAGTCTCAGCCGACGAGCTGATAATAAGCATTGAAAAAGCATGAGCCATAACACGAAACTTGTATGTTTAGTTCGCAATTCCATCTAGCGGAGTTATCAGCATAACCTGGACAATAAATTCCAGGAATTCGCACAATTCCGATAAGTGACAAGATTCTGTGATTTTAATAGAGACTACAAAACTTTTGTGTGTTTGCCCAGTGGCGAAATCAGGTCTGGGGGACTGAGGTCATAAAATTTTGTATCATAGTGGAATGTCAAACCTCATGTATATACTTAAACCAAAACACTTTACTCATACAGGCTTTTCTCTCCTGACAATAAGAATAATAAACAACACTACAATACTTTCGATAATTTAATAAAAATACAATGAAATAGCTGGCCAAAAAATGTTTTCTGACCGCCCAACGCTACAAGTGCAAGTGGAATGACTAGAAAAGAGGAAAATTTTCAGGTCTCCGTCAGAAAGCAATGTTGTCACGATTTTATTACTATTCTTCTAAAATGAAAATTAGATGAAACAGTTAGTGATTTTGTTTTTTTTAAATCAAGAATTTTGGTTCAGCTCTGGTGTGTGTGGTACGCCCGATAGCCCTCCCTGGTCCCTGATGTTTTTGCCTTTGATGTTATTCAAGTATTTTTAGATTTTTTTTTGAGCCCTAGCCATTGATCGTTCAAAGTATCGCGCGGCTTGTATTCATTTCTTCAAATACGTTACTCAAAACATTGCTAGTGTTTTGACCCAATGCCCCGAGAACATTTGTGCGTGCGTCAGAAACATCTGTTGAACCTGTGGGTATCAACAGAAGACAGAATTAATTATAGGCATTGTATTTGAGATATAAAAGCATATTTTCTTGAGCAAAATGGGCTTGTTGAAAGATGTGAAGAGTGAAATTCTGTTGTTTCTATGTAGAACAAGAGACAAAATATGTCTATGTCTTCTAGGGGTTATCTCTGAATTGTTGAGATCGGGGATATTTTACCATTACTATTCATCACTGAATAGCTGACGTAAATTTCCGTTTCTGCGTTGCTAGATAACAGAGAGAAAAGAGAATCAGCGAGAATTTTTCCTCTTTCATTTTCTGCTTTTTCGCTCTTCATTACTTGCCCGTTACTCAGAAAAAGTAATTGCCGCTGACAGACACTGTGTTTCCGAGAGGAAAAGTTGGGATGAAATAAATTTATTGGTACTGCAGCTGCTGATTCCGGCAGTTTTTCCTCTATTTTCTTCTGTTATTTATTATTATTCTTTTAACCAGCGTACCAGCTTATTAAGTGGAGAAAAAATTGTCCGCTTTTCACCGGGTTGCAGTAAGTCAAAACAAGTAACTAAGTGAAATTCTACCCTGAAACTCATCATTCTAGGGCTAACCAGAAGACGAGTTTAAGATCTATTAGAGACCTTTATTTACGTCTATTAAAAATGGAAGCTCTTTAACAAGTGCACATTAAATTTGTTTTCCAGAAGCAAATTCTGGGTATTGATGTTTAGCTGGACACTTGTACTTGGTGGCGCCTCTCTCCAATCACGCAAGATTGGTATGTAGCTTGACTTTGATTAACTCCATGAACTTCTGATACCAATAAGTTATTACTCGAGATTGCTGGATGATCTCAAAAATGCTAGAGATGCTTGCTGAAGTCATATTTTTAGCCATTCCTTTAAAATTTTTATGGTTGCTAGATTGAAGATTACAGTTTTATGGTTTATTTATTTCCCGCACTATTGTTTGCTTTAATATCTCTATTTTTTGGCAGTTTAAAGTTTTTTACATGCTTCAATGAGTCCCGGGAACTCGTTAAAAATAATTAGATTCCTTGTAGGACTGAAAATAATTCCTTAATGTCTCCTAGCTACGAAGTTTTCAGATGAATGTAATTGTATCCATTTTTATCTTTACTACTAATAAAAGAGAATGTGTTTGTCTTTACGTCGCATTAAACGGGCGCGTTTTCAAATCGCGTTTTTCCTGCAGTGCCTCTTTTAGATCAAATGACCAGTGGTGACTCATCAACTCAGAAATAAGTATTGCTGCAAATGTTATTGAAAAAAGCCTTCAACTTCCATCACTGAGTGTAACAAAACTTGCTATACTCAGTGACAGGTGTCAAGATTTCTGCATTTTGACAGCACTAAATGAGCAGGACTTCAGACCTATTAAATCTGCTCCGTTCCCGTTTAACTCATAAGCGCTGATTTAAAACTCTATTCCAAAATATGTTTTCCTCTCTGGAAAACAACTATCTGAATAATTGGTTTATTAGCAGAGAAACCGAGAGAGAAATTTAAATTATACAGTAGGAAGTGCCTTAGTGCCTCCTTAGGAAGAATATTAAAACAGAATGATTAAACAATAAAACCACACACACAAAAAAAATACTAAGGAAGGAGAGGGAAAAAAGGGAAACGGACAGAGAGACAGGAACAAAATAGAAGAGCAACATTTTCTGATTTTCCCTATGATAAGGAATGGACTGTCAGCCTCGCTATTCCTCTAGTATTTGTAAAAAAAGTTTTTGATTGCGTCACCTTTTTCAAAATTATTATTTACTCTAGTTTTTGTTTTCTAATTATATTCTGCTCATTTATATATTTCTCTTTCTTTATTATTGTATGTACTTTGCATAGACGATAACGGAATAATTACAAAACGAATTAAATACAGTCGGACCTCTATTTAACGAAGTCGCTAAATCCCGAAAAAAAGTTCGTTATATGGAAAATTCGTTAAATAGAGATTCACTTTTTTAAATACTTTAAACTACACAAAACAGATTTTAAATTCATAAACACTAAATATTATTAAAAATTAATTAATCACACCTTTATTTTGTAAATTAATATCTATTTGTTTTATATATTTTACCCATCAAATAGAAATCTGCAAGGAAAACAAGAATAAAACATTGTCCGGGAATACACTGTATTTTCAATTTTAAAAAATAATTTTATATTATAATTAATGAATTTTAGCATTTCATCATACGAAGCTTTGTTGATTTCTGCATCATGATCATTTCCATCTTCATCATCTTCGACTTCATCGCAATTCATTGCTGTATTGTTTTTATTTTTCACACTGTCCACTTCAAAACTGCCTCATCCACATCTTCATAGACACATGCTTTTAAACGTTTTGAACAAGAATTCGATGAATCATAATTTTGTATCTTATCACGATTTTTTTTATTATGGTTGATAAGCTGTTTGGAGGAATATCAAATTTTAAGACAATATCTTTTTTTTCACGCCTTTATCCACCTCATGAAGAATTATTTATTTTTCTTTGATGCTCAAACACTTTCGCTTTGACATTTTCCAGCTTCAAGATCATTGATCACCATAAAATGTGTTAAAAGAAAGAATAAGTTTTAAATGCTTAAAAATATTTTGAGAAATAGGGAGAAAAAAAAATATTGGATTACAAGAAAAAGTTCGTTAAATAGAGAATGCACTTCGCTATTTGGAGGTTATTTTACGAAGAAATTCGCAAAATGTTCTTGGTTCCAAGAAAAAGTTCGCAAAATAGAGAAATTCGCAAAACAGAGGTTCGTTAAATAGATGTCCGACTTGGATCGTCAGATGTAATGGAAATCCAACCACCGCCCCTAAGAAGGAAGGCGAGCCACCCATGTTCATCCACACAGGTATCAAACATCCAGAATACCCGTCTCTATAAACTTCATGCGGCTCTTTCAAAATCATCACGGTATTAAGTCGTCTGCTATCCCCTGTTGCAAAGTTCGGCCAGGAGAACTCCTTCAGGGGGAGAGGAATTAGAGTAGATGGCATCCCCCCTTCCATATTCGAAAGGGAAGAAGAGATAAGAACAGGAAGAGAAAAAAAAAGAGAGGGGCGCGAAAGATGAGAGGGAGACCTGATAATGCATGGAATCCGCGCACCTTTTGGAACGCCACGCAGATCACAATTTTGTCTCTGCACGTACTCGTATTTCCAGGTTGAGACACCCTTCCGCCCTGCTCCTTCGGCAAAGGGGGGGGGGGGGAGGAAGAGTAGGTATCATGGAAGGTGCCGTTTAATCCAAGTTACTCGAAAGGATGAATGAAACTGCTGAAGGCGACGGAACACGTACTTAATCTTTAATGGCCATTCCAGGTGTATGAAAATGTGCAATCATCATGGTAGAAGCAAAAACCACTTTTCGCTTTGTTAATGAAAAAGGACAAAATATACGCGATGATAAAAGGATAAGACAACATCCGGAAGAGCTGATAAAAGCAACGCGTGAATTGATGATAATGATGATTAATAGTCTACCGGGAGCTGCCAAAAGTTTAGAAGAAATAATTGTTTCAGGACGTATATTAAATAGTCAGAATCAGATTAATTTGTATGGAAAGGTCATTTATGATAAATTTGGGCAATCTTCAAATTTTATTTATTTTTTTAATGTTTGTTTGCCAATAAAAGAAAGGTAAGAATCTTGTAAGGTCCTTTATCAAGAAAAAATATATATTATTGGAAGAGACTTTTTTGTTTCATGGCATTTTTTGTTCTGTCATAATGGATGCAGTCATAGCGTATTAGATGCAATTTTCTGTCTTTACCATAACTTTTTCCCGCGATGTTAAATAAAAATTGAAACAGAAATGTTGTTTTTTGTTGAAGTTTAATTGTTTGGATAACTTAACAACGTAAATTTTTACTTTTAATCGCTACTTCGAAAGAGCACAGCTTGGAAACATCAGAAGGAAAGCTAAACATCTGACTGCAGCTAATTGTCACAAAAATTTTTCTCAACACATAAATGTTCCATTTTCATTGAATTTGAAATTAATGTAGAGATTTTTTACATCATGGCCTGAGCAGCCAATATTTTGTGGAATTATTATCCTATCTCGGCCGAAGCCAATATAATTCGTAGAAATTAGTTGCGGGGTAATAATCCTGGCTGTAGCAACCAATTCTCTAGGAAGGAGTAGGTGGTTAAATCTCAAACCCGCCTACAGGTTAAAATACTTCATCTAAGGAACACTCTAGGAAAAAAAGCACCAAAGATAAACAGGAATGGCGCCCGACGGGGGGTTCCGATTTGCCCGACAGGGGGCACGATCTCCCCGAAAGGGGGGAAGAGTGCAATGAAATTGGTATCAAATTTTCGCCAGATTATTATTTATCAACTACAGTTGAATACCCCGTACAAAAATTTTCCCCGACAGGGGGGCACAGCATCCCCGACGGGGAGCCCTGGCCCCTCCGGTCCCCTCCTCTGGCGCCACCCCTGAAGATAAAGGAGGAGAAACAGTAGTTGAAACTAAATTATTTATTTATAAGACATAATATGAGAAAGGTATTTACACATATGATTATTTACATATTAGACAAGACAGATTCAGAGTTTGTTAGTTACTTAGTTAAATATCAACTTACACCACGTTTAAAAGGTTAGTAGCAGCCATTGGCCATCGCCGCCGTGCTAGCAGGGGAGAGACCCCTGTAGCTTCTTACTCTCACCAATCTACCGCATGTCCGCTCTTCTTGATTTCAATAAGCAATCTCTCCGTATTAAAACATTACACTTGGTTTTAAGGAGAAACACCTACGCATCACGTGATTAGCACGGAGAGAGCGCGTGATCGTTATCTCTCAATATCTTTCCGCTGACACAACAATTATTCAAATGAGCTCGTTCGGAAAGTGAAAAAAATATTATTCGGAAGGAATTAAACTTACTCTTTTAAGCTAGACGGGAAAAATACAATTCCCACATTAATATTAAATGAATGTCAGTTCAGTCCCTTTTTTATCAATAAAAACAATTTCAAATATAGGGTTAAGAATTTTTTTGGCATTTTATAGTAAAACTGAAACCCTTCTTTTCCGTATTTCAAATTATGTTTACTAGAACAAAAATTTATTTTTCGATCGACAAACTTTCGTTATTTATCAGCAAAAACATAATCCTTTCAGTTAAAAGTTTTTGACGGAGAACTGGAACAAGTGATTTTCTCCAAGCCACTTTCGCAAATAAAGAAACAATTGAGATTCTAGAAATCGAAGATCAGGACTACACTATAAATAAATCAAAAATTTTTTAACAAGCTATTTTGGTTTTCAGTGGGTTGCTACAAAAGGGTCTGCTCTGTAATTGTTGGAATGGAACACGATACATTTTCTGTTCACCAGTTTTCGTATTTTTACATACGAAGAATACACAGAGAGAGCATTGCAATCGTCGAAATATTCGATCTTGATCAATCTTTGTTTGTTCTTTTTGATCAATCTCTGCGCTTCAGATCTTCTCCAAGTCAGAGAAAAAGACCCCAAATTTTTGGAATTATGTCTGTCGGTCTGTTCGTGCACATGTGAGCACGATAATTTAAAAACGGAACGAGCTGGATGCATAAATTTGGTTTGTGGTCTTACACGAAAATTGTAGATTTGTTTCAAATTCTGAGTCAAATTCGTCGAAAGGTAAACTATCTGTCTATCTGTATGTGGGTATGTCAACACGAAAACTCGGAAACTCAACGATCTAAATGGGTGAAATTTAGCATATGGTCTTGACAATAACACATTAGCAACGGGGGGCGGGGGCGCCAGTGGAGGACCAGGACCCCCGTGCCTCTCCGTCGGGAAAAATTTTTTGTACCCCGTTCATGCAACGGGATATTCGACTAGTACAGGAGTTCCCAACATTTTTTTCTCTCGCGTACCTCTTTATTAGTTTTTTATTTTCGCAAACCCCATATTGCCAAATCCTCCCCCTCCAACCATCTATCTATGCAAAGTTTTCATCAATAATCTTAAGGGCTTAGGTAAGCTTAAGAGTCAAATGACTCCAATTAATAATATTTGCAGGGCTTATTTTTGATTTTGCATTTTATTCCATTTTTACAATGGAATTAATTCAACGCCAAAACAAATGAAACCAGTATTGCAATAATTTATTGTTCGTTATCCACAATGCATCCCTTCGAGCAATTAATGATGCCTGCGTTTAATCGCGCTTTAAATAAAAACCTCAAAACAAGAAGCTTTGAGAGGATTCGGGATTGTTCTCGATAAGCCTAAACTGGAGGAACAAAAAGAAAAACCATACACCAGTGGCGCCTAGTGAAACTACAGTTGTTGCGACGATATTGATGATTCACCCATAATCGGGCCTGATGAAGACCATATATAAATCATTTACCAGGTTTCCTTCTGCTTTCTTTTTTTCCGTATTTTGAGCTTAGACTTCAATATTTGCGCAACTTTCACTTTCCGCATGGGGAGGCCAAATTCTATAACTTTTTTATTCCCTTATCTTTTCTTGTGTCCAGCATTACCGACTTTGAGTTCACGTACCCCAACTGGTCCTTCGCGTACCCCCAGGGGTATGCGTACCACAAGTTGGGAACCTCTGAACAAGTAGATAAATAAAGGTCTGGCGAAAATTTGAGACTAATTTCATTACACCCCCCTCCCCGGGCACCAAGGGGGCCCCCCCCCCCCCATCGGGCAGACACTAGCGCCACTCCCGATTAGCAAACTTTAGGATTTTGGATTAAATTCATCAAATGGAGTACTGTCTTGTCTATCTGTCAGTCCATCCGTGAATGTGAACACTTTGAACCGGAAACGAAGCGATCTAAGTGGTTGGAATTTTGGACTTGGTAGATTTGTACCATATTCTGTAGATATTTATTGAATTTTGGACAAAACCAGTCAAAGACAAAATTTCTCTTTAAATGCTAGATTTTCTTCTGTATGCTATGAAGATAAACAAAACAGCCTACCTTACAACTACCCTACCTTACCTAATTCCGAACGGTAATTTTGATCGAGAGAGGACTTATGTTGGCAACTTCGATGGAAATACGATTACAGTTAAAATGGCTTTTATACAATTTAAATAACTCAATTTGCATATTTACAAAGATTATTTTGCTATACCATGAAGCTACATAAGCAAGCGTTGTATAATATAGGGATGGAAAAACCGGTTTTAACCGAAAACCGTTTTTTTTTTTTGTTTCGATTAACCGGTTCTTCGTTTTTTTTTTGTCACAGTTATAACCGGTTATTTCTAAAAATCCAATAACCGGGCAAATAAGCCAGATTGGAAGTTAGGCTCGATTAAACTAAAATTTACTGAGTTATGAAACTTTGAATTTCATCATCTTAGGCTAATCAACGACAACCGCTTCCTCTAGGCTCCTGTTGGTTGGCGGATTACTGAAAGGGTTATTATAAACAGATAAATATCGAGCAATGGATTGATTTCCTATAAAAACAGTATTAATAAAATTTTTTGTCTACAAACGGCGTTTGTTTTTTATTATAGAAAAAACTCGAGAACCGGTTATTTCAAAAACCCATTATTTTGAGCGGTTATAACAGCCTGGTTAAACCGGAGGTAAAAAAATCCTGAACAAGCGAAAACCGGTTATTTTCGCAATAACCGCATTCATTAGTATAATATACCAGAAAGTCGAGGGAAGAACCTTTTCGGTACTTACGTATTAACGCCACCGAGGCTACAGATTGGCGGTAATACGCCAATAAAGAACAATCTTGTTTACAAAAACCGCCAAATTGGCACCACTTAAAAACCGCCAAATTGGCGTTAATACGTAAGTACAAAAACCGCCAAATTGGCGCCACTTAAAAACCGCCAAATTGGCACCACTCAAAAACCGCCAAATTGGCGTTAATACGTAAGTACAAAAACCGCCAAATTTGGCGGCACTTAAAAACCGCCAAATCTGTAGCCTCGGTGGCGTTAATACGTAAGTACCACATTTTCAATCCGACATCTTGATTTTTTTAATTGCTTGCCTTTGATCATATTTGCTACTGACAACAAAATTCAAAATTTACCATTTGGCCAGGCCGTAGCACCTGATTAAGCATGGACTTCTTCCAGTCTCACCATGCACACAGCACTGCTGTCTATTCCGACTTGGCCAGAGAGAAATTTATGAGACTGTGACTATTTATGACCAGTTAATGACTACAAATGCTGTATTAAAACTTTCAACCCATTTCTAAAAATTTCCCAATCATCAGCTCTTAATTGTGCGCATTGTGAATTAATGAATGTCAATATATAAGGCTCGCCACAAGTGGCATTTTAATACAAAGACTTTTGGATTCTTATTACTTGCAACAACCGATGAAATATTAAGCAACAATCATTGACTCCACCGGTTAGGCGTCAAGTTTCCGAGTCAAAATGAGTATTATTTTTGGCAAAATAAGCTTCATTAGAAGAAAGTCTTTTCAAAACAAAAGGCGAGAATAATTACTCCTATGGATTAGTGTACCAGCCATTGTGAAGATTCATTCATTTTTGGGCCTACATTCCAAGCTGACTCGTCCTTTGTTTTTGCTTCCAGCCTTTTCAAGTCGTCCGCCTCTTCATGCATCATTAACTTCAACTTCGTCAGACCTAATTATTCCAGAAAGAAT
>BGPR01050398.1:0-11076 GCA_013235015.1 Araneus ventricosus
AATATGAATGTAAAATTGGGAGCAATATGAACAACGAGACAAGTCATATGACAAAATTCGCCACTTCAGTGTAATCTTTCTTTTACCCCATTTTTAATCTCATTTTCATTACCGTGGCTTAAAAATACATTGGTAATACTGGCAAGAAGCCAGGGAATCCACCGCGAGATGTTACAACTACATGGGTAGACACGAATCAAAAGGGCTCCACAAAAACACTGGCCAGGTGTTCCTTACTCTCTAGTTTCTGTGGAGTATACGAATTCTAGACTCTCAACCTCCATAGCATTACTATTTGTACTTAAAGGGTATATCAAACGGACAGCGTATCGTGGAAGATTTCCGTGTACACTGCGGTAATGCCACCGTGACTACGAGCTAAAAGTTTCTCGTCGCGTGACACATTGAGACAACCGGTGAGACAGGATTTCGGTATCATGGAAGGCGAACTACAAAGCTATATTGATTCGTTTTGTAAAACTTAATACAACATGTATTTATTATTCACTTTTAAAGGTTTTTATTTTCGTCCCAAGCCAGCAGTGAACTCACGTTATTGTACATATGTATTAAGAGACTTCTGTTATTCGTCTATTCGGTTATCCGTCACAGCTCTGGTTCGGACAGTGACGGTTAATCGAAGTTTTATAGTACAGTGAAATCCCTCGACAGTGACCAGTCTCCATTCCAAACAAAATTGGCCGTTCAGACGGGTGGTCGCTTTACAGCGGTTTCATGTTTGGAAGTACAGTGAAACTTCGATTAACCGTTACCGTTCTAATATTTGTAACGAATAAAAATATATATTTGTAGAATTATTAAAATGTTTAAAGAAAAGAAATTAATTAGATAAAAAAAATGTTTGGTCATAAAAGAGATTAATTTTAAAATATCGTTTGGCTGAAAAAGAAATTAATTAAAAATATTGTTTGGCATAATTCTTTTCTAAAGTTATAAAAATAGTGTGGCAACGATATATTTGTCTTTTGCTAACGTTGCCTAGCAACAGAAAAGAAGATTGATGATTTGAACATGGAATTCGATGTCGTAAGTCAGTGATGTAACGTTTGTGATGTATGTGTATGTGTTTGTTTTACATGTTTAATTACATTAATGTATGTGTTTGTCTGTGGCAGACGTCCCATAAACATATTATTTTTTATAAGAAAAGCTCTACGATAATTCATATTATGTTGGAATACATCACATCGTCTGGATTAAGGCTATGACGGATAACTCAATAGACGAATAACAAAAATCTCTTAATACAAAGCTCATCCAGAAAGTAAGTACCGTTTGGGTATTGATTAGCAATTTGTTTTCATTTGTATTTTAGTACAGAAAATTCTACACACTTTAAACTACTTTTCGACACATTCACCATGCGAATTAAGGCATGTGTCATATCTTGGCACTAATTGCAACAGCCCTGCTTCTTAGAATTCGGCCGTCTGCTACCTGAACCAGCAAACAGGGGCCGTTTAAATATTACGTAAGCATGTTTTTGGTAATTTTTGACCCCCTCCCCCCTTCAAAGGTCAATTTAGGAAGATCAAATTTAGGAATAAATTAAATGAATAAAAAGTTACAAACTACATAAATATAATTTTTTTTTAAATAATTTTAAAAGAAAATAATAGGAGATTAGAAAGTTGTGAAAAATTATCTAAGGCGAAAAAAAAAAAGGTTAAGGAAAGGAATGCACAACAGTGCGGGGTTGAACTCAGAGTGAGATAGTCATTCTTGGTCTCTTACGATTCTGTTTATCATTATGATCGTAAACAGCAATTTTGGTTATTTCGAGGTTATTGATACCCGGCAGTTTTCCATAGAAATTTTTAGCAAGTTTTTGAATGAACTGCTGAAGGGAGGGGACATTTAATGCATTTCGTAAATCAATATTTCGATGGAACCACCTGGCGTTTGCTATCGTTCTTAGGGTTTTGTTTTCAAGCACCTGAATGCTTCGCAAGTTACTCCTGGCAGTGAAGGCCCAAATGGGACTCGCGTAAGTGAGAATTGGTCTGAGAGGGTCCGTTCAAATATTACGTAAGCATGTTTTTGGTAATTTTTGACCAATCCTTGTCAGAAAAAATAAGCAAATTCCAAACCCCCTCTTATAATTACGTAAGCAAACGGCAACCCCCGGACTTTTTTTTCCACAAAACGTATAACAGTAATAATCCAATTTTAAAAATTTTAGGACTTAATTCAAATAAAAAACTCTTAACTCGGCTTAAAATGAAAAAAATATATATATTTAATTTCCTCACAATTTTTTTAAAGAAAATTTCTTAGTTTATCACAATCTTAAAAAAATTCAAGTTTAATTTTCTTTTGCCGAATTTAATTTTTCTTTCAAATTTTATTTTTTTTAATTAAATTATTTTTGCAAGTTACAAGAAATTTTCGGAAATAAAGTGGTTTTAATGTCTTACGTAAGCATCACTCATACCCCCTCCCCCCTTGTCGGCAAAAATGAGCAAATCGCAAACCTTCCCCCCCCCCCTTAGGTACTTGCATAATATTTGAACGGACCCACACTCCAAGGCTGCTCTCATGCGTTTACGTTTTTGAACGTCCGTTAGTGTATTATTCCGTAGACATCGCGAACACAATTTTTTGTAGTGCAGATGTTCACTCACAATTTCTTGTAATAGGTTTGGTTTGGTGTGGTTTACTGGCGTAAAAACCATTTTTGATTAAGCTGCGCCAAACTGAGTCATGTAATAAAGATCGTGATGTTTTGAAAATTCATTGACAAAACAGAAATCGCGAATCGCCTATTGGAACGAACATTTTCGTCGATGCAGCGAACCAAATCTTCGGTGATCAACAACGGGGGGCCACTGCTCTCCTCGTCGCGGACATTTTCCCTTCCTTCGTTAAACATCCTAACCCACTTCCACACCGTACCTTCACTCATCGCGTTCTCTCAGTAAGTTCCACTTTTCTGAAGATAAATTTCACAAGGTCGAACATTTCTAGCATTCAGAAACTTGATAACGGCTCTTATTTCACAGCTGGCGGGTCGATCGATTGTTTTAAATATGATTACCGACAAACAATGACGTCAAACATTAACGTAAACAAACAAAATGGCTAGGTTAATTCATTCTCGAGTTGAAGGATGTAACTACGCCTGCACGACCTTCGTGGTGTCAGATACGCTGGAGATATGAGCAAACCGTATTTACACTCTGGATGAGCTTAGTACATCACCGTCAAAGTCACAGCCGATTGGTTTGAATTTTCGCTGCTGACAATTTTCCGTCACTGTCGTGTATATTTTAAGCCGATTGAATACAGACCACGATTTCCATCATCTTGTCTGCACCGGTCACTTGCTATAAACGTTTTTGGCGAGTGGCATTACCCTAATGTCCACTATACTCTGTCCGTGTGATATACCATATAGACCTAGCATTTTCGATATTCAACTGGAAAATGAGAGGAATTTCGTGATTTCTCGAATTGATGGTTTTCTATAGGGTAATCTTGTGGCGAACCATCCAACAAGGTTTTATCGAGTCGATTTATAATCCAGGGAGAAATACACTAGCTGGAAAAATTCTTTTCCAATATTAGTTATATAAATAGACGCTTTTCACATAATTATTTTCCATCTGTACTTAGCAGATAACTATTTTAGCGTTTTGCCTTTAGTGGCCGCTTTCTAATAAAAATTCAATAGGTGCTGTAATAATAAAATATATCAAAAGTTATGAAGTGAAATTAAAAATTATCGTGATTGTCGATGAAGATTACAATTTACGGCTCTAATGTTATAAAGTAGCAAAGAAGTTGCTTTTTTCGCATACATACCAACTGTCCTACTTCCATTACGTCATTAGAAAGGAACAGCCATAATAATTTTTTTACCGCTATTTTAAAAGTAATAGAATTTTTATATAAATAATATTAGAGAACTATGTAAGCTTTCTATTTTCAAAAGCGTGGAAGACCGCTGTAGTTGTGCCAATTCTGAAACCCGGAAAAGACCCCATCTCGCTACTCAGCACACTCTGTAAACTAACTGAAAGCTTTATTTTAGATAAATTAAATGAGCATCTTGCCGAAAACAAAATCCTTTGCCCGGAACAATTTGGTTTTAGGAAATCCATAACTACAACTCATCAACTTCTTAGAGTAGTCGAATATATTACGAGTGGCTTTGAAAAAGGTGAATGCACTGGTGCGGTCTTCCTTGACGTACAGAAAGCCTTTGATAGAGTCTGGATCCAAGGACTAATCCATAAACTTATCAGATACAAAACCCCACCCCATTTACTGCAGCTTCTAAAATCTTACCTCGAAGAGAGAAAATTCGCAGTTAAAATTGGCAACAGCATTTCCGAAGACAAAATTATGAGAGCAGGCATTCCACAAGGAGTGAAAATCTCGCCGGTCCTCTACTCTCTTTATGTTAACGACATTCCAAAAACACATAAAACATTATTAGGTATATACGCAGACGATATTGCCATTCTAGCAAAAAATAAAAACCATAAATATACGGCAGCCGCTTTAAACCAACATCTAGCGAAACTGGACGACTGGTTCCTCAAATGGAAAATTGCCCTTAACGTTAACAAAACAGAAGCAGTGTATTTCGCCAAGGGTAGAAGAAAATACAAACCAATAGTTAAAATTAAAAACCAAACGATCACCTGGTCTCAGCAAGCCAAATATCTTGGCGTAATACTAGACGAAAAATTAACCTGGAAAAATCATATTACAACAATAAAAACTAAATTTCGTGCTGCCTCAAGAAAACTTTTCCCTCTAATAGCACGAGATTCGGAAATGAATAGGAAATATAAATTGCTTGTCTACACTGCGATCTTACGTCCGATAATTACTTACGGATGCCCCATCTGGGGGGCCGCAGCCAACTCAAATATCAGAATGCTGGAAATTCTAGAAAATAATATAATACGTCTAATATGCAAGGCTGGATGGTATATGCGAAATGAAGATATAAGAAATGCAATTAAGCTAATCTCTTTAAAGGAATTTATCAAAAAATCTCATCAAAATTCTATCATAATCTCGATAACATTGATAATGAAGCCATTCAGCAACTTGAAAATTATTCCCCCGATCCGAAAAGCAAAAGACCCCGGAAGATTCTTTTATAATTGTAACTCATTAATAAAAAAAAATTGGAATAGATATCCTTGCTAACTGTTTCAGACCCTTGCCCCCCGCCCCATTCTTCCCAAAGCATTTCTAAACCCTGAAGAGCAGTTCCAAACGGCATGTCACTTCCCTTTCAGAGCAAGTAAAGAAAAATTATCACATCCAGAGATATGAGTTCTCTCAACAGCAGCAGCTACTCTTTACAGGCACCAGTTCCTGCAGTGCTCCAGCAACAATCCCACAAGATCCAGATAGATCCCACCCACACATCCTTTGCCTCCAACAACAGCAGCAGACTATTCAACTCCTAGAACTGAAAGTATCCAGCATCACCAATGTACCATTACCGGGGATTAGGCCCCCTTCGGGGGCCATGGGCCCCTAAAATTACTTGTTTACTGTAGTCTTTCCCAACAGTATCATGGCACACCTGATCATACTTTTTTCCTTTTCTAAATTATGCTAAAGAATTCGTTTTTTTTTAAATCGATTTTTTTAAAAATCCTAAATTGTGTTATAGAAATTGTTTTGTTTCTTTTCTTTTTCAAAAATTTTTTTAAAGATTTTTTTACTGTCTTTCTTTTCTAAATTGTATCTCTGACTTCATTTTATTTCTAAAAAAAGGGTACTTGTTGTTTCATTTTTTAAAATTTTATTTATTATTTTTCATTTTCTGCTGATTTTATGTATGTTTCTTTATATATTACGTATATTTAAATTTATTTATTATTTGTGTTTGTAATTATTTATTTTGTTTGTTGTTTGTATTTAATTGTATTTAGCATTGCATTATATATATTGCATTATTATACTTACATTGTTTTGTTTTATACTATCGAATTTTTTGTATTATAATGTATACTTCTATTACATTGTACGGTATTGTATTGCGCTGATATTTGTATTGAAATTTTTCTTCCAACCGACTCGTGACATGCTCCACACCCTTTGAGTAAGCAGGGTTTGCGTGGGTATGCCGCATGCGTATTATATTGTTACAAACATGGAAAGTCGCTTCCCAGCAATGCAAGTCTTATGGTTGGGAAGAGAGTTTTACAAGGTTAAGCATGGAGTGACCTCAGCGACTCTTATGACACCCATGACCTTGGCGACCATTTGGCGACCTTGGCGACAAGTAGATGATTCCCGAAAATGCAACCCTTTTCTCGATATTTCTACTAGGAAAGGGAATACACGAGAAAACACCATGTGACGTCACGGCCTGTAGGAGAGAATATTTAAGGACGGCGCCTAGTTCAGAAGTGCGTCTTTGATTGACTGGTTACTTCGCTTTGAAGCGCGAACGTCTTCGGAGTTCTATCCGCTGTGTGAGCTAATCAGCTGGTGAGCTGAGCTGTTATTGTCGTTACTAGTTATTTGCTGACTGTTTGTGTTTTTAGATATCAAAGTGCTGAACTGTCATTACCTGTGAATTGTTGTCTCTTTACATTGGTAATCTGTGCAAGGACTATAGTTTCCAGTACCTGTGCTATGTGTTTTCCTGCATATTTGTAAATAAACTTTCATTCTCCATTATCCTGCGTGTTGGACTGTTTACACCATACATCACAGAGAGGCCTTTTGCAACAATATTATAGAATTCGGGTTTTTTCTTGTATAGGTTTTTTTCTAAATTGTGTTATAACAAACGTTTTGTTTCTCTTTTCTAAATTGTATCTCAAACTTCGGTTTTTTTAAAGGTACTTCTTGTATCTTGCCCCTGTTCAGTGAAATTTTTTTAAAATTTTATTTAATACCTATTACATTTTATGAATTTCTCACTTCTTTCTTATTTTTATGTATGTTTACTTTTTGATTACATATATTTGTATTTATTTATAATTTATGTTTGTAATTATTTTTATGTTTTATTTATGTTGACATTTGTATTTTGTATTGTACTACCCAATTTTTTGTATTGTATTACGCTAATATTTGTATTGAATTTTTTTCCCGCCGACTCGTGACATGTTTACCTTTGGGTAAGCAGGGTGGGCGTGGACAATAAAAAAACGCAACAGACGAATAACAAAAATGACATTTTTAAAGAATGGAAACTGCAGGAACTATTTCATTTCTGATGAGTTATTCGTTTTTATTTATTTATGTATTGCTGGGTCGGCTTCGACAATAAAAAAAATTCATCCAAGTTCTGGCAATAAACGTTCAGATTAAAAGAATTTCAGTTTTCCGTTCCCAAAACAAGTGATAATCAGTTATATTTAAAGTTTTCTGCCCGTTTCCGGACAATATATATATATATATATATATATATATATATATATATATATATATATATATATATATATATATATATTTGTAATTTGGACTAATTGATGATGGAATTCTAGAAGTGAAATGACCATCATTATGTAAAAATTCAATTCCTGATGAAGCTAGCAAGAGAGAGAAAAAAAAAATCATTCTGGAAATCAGTGGCGGCTACTTGGGGAAGGAGGGGGGCAACCGCCCCACATACTTTTGGCGGGAAAAATTTAAATTTTATTTTATTTTAGCTGCCCAAAACTAGGAATTATAAAAGAGCAACAGTGGAAAGGTAAACCGGCAAAGTGCACAGGGAAGGTTAAATAAGTTATTATTGTTGCTTGATTTTCAATTCACCCTCTAACATTCAAGAAAATTTGAAGCCGGATATCTTAAAATACCGAAACATGAAGAAAACTGTCGAAGTTGATGTCAGTAAAAACTGCCTACCCCCCCCCCCCCCGCGTTAAGACGACTCTATAACTTTAAATGACCTCTGGTGAGATAGGTGGAAAGAACGTCTTTATTCAATCAGTATAATTGATCAACGCGACATGTGTTAAAGGGAAAATAGCGCTTTTGAAATTATCTAGGCTTTTTCTGGGTGCCTAACTAGTCATCAATGGAATTGTGTGCATTTACATTTGTTTTGAACGCATTGTCATCAAAATAAGCTCCATAGTGAGCGTCTTCTTTCATTTTGAAAGCTCTTTGCCAGAGGAGCCATAACTCCTCTTCATTACTAGACTCTGGTCAGTTCAGCTGTATTCACCTTAGTGTGGAAAGTTTTCATCTGTCTGGTTCATGATTTCAAAGATTAAACTTATGACTTTGAGAAGCTTAATTCCAACTGTAACTTACTTTAAGTAACGTAATTAATTACATTGCTTTGGATATCTATTTGAAAAAATATTATTTATCACAAACAATCATAACTCAATATTTTTTTTTTATTTTTCCTTATATTTTATTCAAAGGTTGGATTTAAGTAAATTATCACGTTTTTGTTTTAACAAGCCATGCTTTTTTCAATAAAATTATTACCGATCATTTGTGAATTCCCAAAGCATTTCGGTTTAATTGTAGACTCGTGTTAATGTTACAAATAATGATTTTATGGATACTTTATTCTGTGGCGGGGACTCGGAGGGGGCAGTCGCCCCACCCTCTTTTAGTTGAAAAAAATTAAATTTCTGTTTCGTACAAGACTAGAAATTATAAAAGAACAATTGGGTCCGGGGAAGTTAGCTAGTTTTATAACTTGATTTTTAAATTTTGATGCCTACGGGAACTTTTAGGTGCCCATAAATATTTTGCCCCCCCCCCATTTTTCCACCCTATCGCCGCCATTACTGAAAATTATGTAAAGGCGAGGAAACAATTGCCAATAAAAAATTTGCAAGTATTATTTTCAAGTTCAGAACCAGCTTTGTGTAACTTTGACGGTTTTCTTCATTTTTAGGCATTTTAAGATATCTGGCTCCAAATTTTCGTGAATCTCAGAGAGTGAATTGAAAATCAGGCATCAATGATAATTTATTTAACTTTCCCCGTGTACTGGTTTAACTTTCCACTGTTGCTTTTTTATAATTCCTAGTTTTGGGCCGCTAAAATAAAATAAAAATTCAATTTTTCCCGGAAAAGAGAGGGAGAGCGGGGGGCCCCCCCCCCCCCCGAGTCGCCGCCACTGATTTCCAGGATGAACACTTTTTCCTCTTCATGAGGAATTGAATTTTTACCTAATGTTAGGCATTTCACTTCCAGAATTCCATCATCATGATCAATTAGTCCGTCCGAAGATATAGCTAAATTTCTATATTCGGAATTAGAAATTAACCGGAACTATGATCTTTCAAATTGAAAGATTTTTCTAATGCCCTAACAACTATGACGTACGTATGTACTTTTAACTATATTTTTGCAGTTGGTTTCGCGGCTAGTCCTTTCTGCAACTAACGACATTAAAGCCTGACGCTGGTAGTCCCTTCCCAGGGCGTCTTAATATTTATTATACTTAAATTTGTATTTTTCAACGTCCGTTTTCACTAGAAAGTAGTAAATCACGTCAGTGGTATATCATGCGCGTGATATAGTTTGGTCGCCACGATGCATCTGTTTATTTATTGCAATCGTGATGATACAATTTGATAATAATTTTTGGCAACGTTAAAACTTACACAAAGACATCTGAAGTTCAAGGAAAATTGTTAAACAACGAAAAATACTTCTCGCGGAATGTTATTTACCAGGAGTTTTTTTGAATAAAGAAATATCTAAATAACATGTTAATAAAAAAATACTTCCTGTCATAAAACACATGTTCATTTTATTTGTTTTATGTTAAACATTTCTCTCATATGTATCTATTTAAACACGTCAGATTTTAGGGGAGATCTCTCGAATAAGAGGCAATTTGCACCCGTCATACCACGACGGGTGATTTTCTAGTAATAATATATTTGCTCTTTTATAATACCTGACAAAAACTTATTGTTGTGTAAAAGATACAAATATTCTTGTATGTTGTATGATAATTATGTTTTACTCTAAAAATACTGTTCTGTCGGGGCTATTTTTCACGGGCTATTTACTCCAGTGGTATTCTTTCGGGGCTCTTACATCTTGCTTAGGCTATTTTGACGGGGTGCCATTCTGATGAATTATCGTCTCAAATTCGAATATCCGCAGAATACGATCATCCATATTTGGTAGTAGTAAAATCAATTGAGATTCAGAATTAGCCGGAACTGCATTTTTTGCTGTTCGTCTGGGGTGATCGTTATTTTTAGTTCTATGTACACACGTAAAAAAAATTTAAAAGAAAAGAGACTATTGAAATTTAATTAAATATCTTCTTCAGAATTCTGCTTCCCAAATTTCTCAATACATAGAATATGGCCAATATATATGGCCAATCAGGAAAGCATGGATTTAGCAGCATGGAGTTTTACTAAAAAATCAAAATAAAAACTACAAAAAATCTCTAAGAAAAATCAACAAATAATTATTTAAGGTTTTATATAGTGTTTCCCTCACTAGATGGAGATAGGTGCGCATACCTATAAACAAAGTTGACTTTTGAACGACGATCTTTCTTTTTCGAATCGACTACTTAAGAGGTAAGACATTTTAAGCCCTTCTTTTCAGACTATGTTTAGAAGACTGTTTTGAATTTCTTCTTTGTGATGGGAAGATGTTTATCTTCCCAATTTATTCTGGAATGGGTTCAGGCCTTAGAGGAAAATTCAAATTAAATTTAGACCTTAAAGTCTTTTTCCTCCAAAGAAAACCTATTCTGATTTTGAATCTGCATGGATGAATGGCCTCTGATGACGTCATCCGCAGGATTCTTATTCATCCTCATTGTTTGTTATTATTTTTGTATTTTTAAATCTTTCACAATTAAATCATCCCTTATTTCGTATTTACATCTTTATGGATTTAGCAGCATATTGTTCTATCAGTATGCTTCCCTGTCACATTCCTAGTCTCATTAAAGGCATAAAAAGCACGTCTCTTGGAAAAATAACTAATCCGCGTGTTTTTCGTTTCCGACAAAGGTTTTTGATTCCAGGAATTGTAAATGCATGTGCATGGTCAATAAGAGCGCGCACACCCCCCTCCCTCTGGATATGTATACAATCCATCCTACAGTAAGTTCAAAGACAA
>BGPR01050400.1:0-11076 GCA_013235015.1 Araneus ventricosus
CCCCACCTAGATTAAAAAATTGTTTATCATGAGCTTGAAGTATAAGGCGAAATTGATCAGAACGTAACAGACAGACGCGCACAAAGAAAAAATAACCAAAAGGAGAAAAAAAAAACATTTGCCTAAACCTGCTTAAACGGTTTAATAATTCATTCAAACTAAAGCAATAAAAGTAATTCATCATATTCCCGTACCTACCCTCATTCATGGCAGGAAGCCAAATAAAGCCATAGCTCTAATTTTTTCCGCCAGATGGCGCACACTTGGATTGAACGGGATTTCCGTATTCCGATTCCTTCTGAAAAACCTCTCTGACCCCATCAACTAAAAAATTAATTACAAATCGACTTAAATTGGTATTTTAACCGTTCTTGTTTTAAATGAAGGAGAACCGTTTTATTTATTAGCTCGAAACTTTTCAAAAAGATAAGGAAATTAGAACGTGAGATGGAGTCATTTGATATTGAAATCTTAAAATTTCATTCGAAAACTGACTATTATTTAAAAATTTCTGAAAATTCAGGAAATTACGTTAGGCTTTCAAAACAAACGTCATTAAAACGATAATTGTTTGCTCTCTTTGATGGTGCATTGATTTTTTTTTCGATCATTATTTCTCGTGGATCGGTCAAAAATGTGCGAAAAACCACCCAAACCAACACAAAACATTAAATAAAAAATTTTCTAGGTGAAATTTTAAAATCCAGACTTCGAGGTGCATTGAGTCACCGTTAAGACTACCTGTGTGCCAAATTTCAAGTTTGTAAGTGCGGTAGATTCGTCTGGACATCGCACGCAGGCACACACACGCACACAAACATTGCCTTTTATAAGCATAGATTTACAACAATTCTGGATTGAAAGTCAAACCAATTTCACTGATTCATCAAATCTTTAATTTAATATTTCTCTTAATGTTTAATTTAATCTTTCTCTTATGTTAAAAAGCGTGATATAAAAATTTATTTTGATTATTATAATAAAAACCCTTCTTTTATTGTAATGAAATGCTGCCATTTTCGTTGCTTTTCCAGTTTTTTTTAGTCTACTTTTTTGTTAATTCTTTGCTACTTGAAATAAATTTACTTTTTAATACATTTACTATATTATTTTGATAGATCTACTTTTTAGCTGTGATCTAAAATTAATTTTTTCACTTAGGGCAGTTAATCTTCAATGGAAACCATATCATCTATTTATTTGTAATAATTAGGTAAAACATTCAGGTTATAGTCAGATAAATAAAGTGTAATAAATGTAATTCAAATCTGAATTTTGCATGATCGAAATAAAAATTAATTTTTATTGAATTTAATGATATTAAAGAGCCATTCTGCCTAAGACTTTTTAACAATTGAATGTAAAAATCAAAGTCATTAATTTTATTAGATGCAAAACATATTGCCTAAAAATTTATTTCAAATTAGCTTGCGAATAATTAAATAAGTTGATGTTTTTAAAATTGGTTGGCATAAATAATATATAATTAATGAAATGGGCGAATCAGCTGGCAGTAGAAGGCGATTAGTATTTAATACAACAAAATCAATTTAAAAATAGAGAAATAATTTGAGCTCACCTCTTTAAAACTAATTTACCTCCTTAGAAAAGAATGAAAATGTCCAAGTATTTCTTTATGCGCCCACTCTCTGATGAAACAAAAACAGAAATGCAACATTTCCTTCGTATTACTTGCCACTAAAGAAACACCAAAGGACCACTCATCCAATAAGGAGGCCCCTTTATCCCTTCCTACAATATAGTAAACAAGATAAAATAAGACCTCCCCACCCTGAAACATAAAACCCTAAGAAAATTCCCCTTTTCCTTTTGAGTTTTTAATAGTCAAATTACGTGAAATTTCTACCCTCCTTCCCCTTTTATCAGATTCTTAAAGCAGGCGAGTTCCCTTGTCCATCTATTTTACGACTGTAAAATGAGATGCAAAAAAAAGAAGAAAAAGCATGTTGTTTTGCCATCTCTAGAAAAAGAACCACACCCATGGTCAAAGAAGGACCCTTTTCGCCTTGCTGGAGGGACCCTTCTTTCCTGCGGCAGCAAGATACTCAAAGTGCTCATTGCCGCATCAGTTTGTAAAATAAAGCTACTTGCTAGTTTGTTCCAAGAAAAGGGGCAGGCCCTTTTTCTCTCTCTGCAAGGGGGTCACAGCCAGACAAGCTGGCAACTTGACCACTGGACAAAACAACTAGTCACTTCCGTAAAGTTTAGTAAGTCACTGAAGACTTATTTTCAAATTCTTTTTTATTTGCACTGTGAGGTCCTGAAAGGCACCCACCAACTTCCCACGAGAAAGTTGACTGGACCTCCCAGATAGCTAGCTGGAGGCAATCGGAGAAAGGGGTGCCGACGCCGCTAAAACCCCTTCCTGATTGCATCATCCGGAGGGATTTGTTTGAAACTCGCCTCCGCTTGACCTCGAGCGGACACTCAAGCAGCCAGAAAAATGCATTGCGTTGTGCCTATCGCCAATAGCATTGAGGAATCCAAAATGGAGTTTTGTCATTGGGAGAAAAGTTCTCCTCTTCGACAAATGAAGAGAGCTGAACTTGTGACCCCGCCTCGAAGGGCAGGTTCCAAGGGGCGTTTTAAACTGGAACTCTGGAGGGATGAGGGGAGATGATCGAGAGATCAGGAGGGTTCGTTTGGAGAACCGAGATTAAAAATTCTCGTGACCGAGAATTTTGAAAAGCAGTTCTCAGGCTGAGAAGCTGTTGGATCGGGCCTTGTCCCGTGAACCGAAGCCAACCTTTGGCTGATTATCGATCGTCCCGAGCGAGAAGCATTTTAGGAACTGTTAGAATAGAGTATTTGCACATTACATCACTAAGTTTCAAAAACCTGACGCCTTTTTAAATAGTGCTGATTGGTTGTCATATTAATGTTTTCTACTCGTAGTTTCACTGTATCATTACGTATTATCTTCATTTTGTATTATCTTCAAGAAAGAAGAAGTGTTTCTTGAAAAAGAAAACAAGTGTTTATTATTCGGTCACCGAAAGAATTGTGGACTATCAATTAGTGGATTATCAGTGATTTTATACCTCATTGCGAAATTGCTCTCAAGTCGGATATTGATGATCTGTGGCACAGAAGATGTGGTCACTCGTGTAACCAATCCCTGAAGCAGTTAGGATTACCTACTATTTCATCTTTCTGTGAAGTTTGCACACGTGCTAAACAGTGTGCAACACCTGTTGGAAAAGGTCCTAGGAGACGAGAAACTGTGCCCATGGGGTTGATTCACACGGATATTTGCGGACCGATTGTGCCCAAGACTTTTGCAGGTGAGCAATATTTTATGACTCTTATAGATGATTATTCCCGTTTTACTGATGTGCGATTGCTTAAAAGAAAAAGTGATGCAGCTTCTGAACTTAAAAACTTTTGTCAGTTAAATCCTTCAGTAAAGAAAATTAGATGCGACAACGGAAAGGAATATGTCCATGGTGAATTTCTAAAATTTGCAAATGAAGCTGGTATAAAAATTGATCCATCACCCCCGTATACTCCATGCCTTAATGGTGTAGCTGAACGGACAAACAGAAGTCTCTTGGAAAAAGGGCGGGCAACGATATTTGAATCTAATCTGCCTAAGGATTTTTGGGGTTTTGCAGTTCTTACTGCAGCCTACATAAACAATAGAATGCCCAACACATCCATTGACGGTCGCACTCCATACTATTTAAAGTACAATACTCATGCTGATTTGAAAAATCTTAGAGTATTTGGCTGTGATGCATATACTCTCGTACCTAATTCTCAAAGAAAGAAAGTAGGTGACAAATGCAAGAAAATGATATTCATTGGTTATTCCTCAATGGGATATCGTCTACTAGATCCCACAACTAAGCGCATCATTATATCAAAGAATGTAAAATTTAACGAGGAAAAGAAATCTTCAACCGATTTTAATTATGTGTCTCCAAACATCGATGGAAGCGAGCTTGATGCTGAAAATCAGTCTGAGGAAAGTGAAATCGATATTTTTTCGCCATCTACTGAACAGTCTGAAGATGCATCAGAAGGAACAATGAGAAAATCGTCGAGAGAAAAGAAACATCCGATTAGGTTTCCGGAATCCGAAACTTATCAAGCAATGTTCTCTCAAGAAGAGACTTTCAAATTTGATGACATTTCTACTTTACCTCATAGTGAACAACAAAATTGGAAAGCAGCTTTGGACGAAGAAATGGAGTCCATTGAAGAGAACGAAGTATGGGATTTAGAAGAACTGCCATTGGACAGAAAAGCTATCTCTTGCAGGTGGGTACTACGGAAAAAGAGAGACGGTAAGTACAAAGCGAGACTTGTAGCTCGCGGTTTCATGCAAAAAGAAGGAGTGGACTATTTCGAAACATTTTCTCCTGTTATTAGTATGCCTGCATTACGCTTATTATTGATTATTATGCTAAATGAAAATTCTAATGTTCTTGTTTTAGATGTTAAAACTGCTTTTCTTAATGGTGAACTAAATGAAACTATTTATATGGATCAGCCAAAAGGTTATGATGATAACACTGGCAGAAAATGCAAACTTAAAAAGAGTTTGTATGGCTTAAAGCAAGCCCCACGCCAGTGGTATCAAAAATTTCTTAATTTTGTGAATAAGTTAGGTTTCAAACAACTTAATTCTGAATCTTGCATTTTTATAAGACAAGTAAATTCAAAGAAAATTTTTATGGCTCTTTATGTTGATGATCTTTTATTAGGATGTTCTGATGTTCAAGAAATTAATGTTATTGTTGATATGTTATCTAAAGAATTTAAGATGTCAAAATCTGAAAAGGCATCAGGATTCTTAGGTATCCGAATAGAATTTACTTCGGATAATTTGTTCTTAGATCAAGAGTCCTACATTTTAAGATTGTTGAAAAAGTACAAAATGCTTGATTGTAACCCTAGTTCTATTCCCATTGAAACTAAAGCAACTTCTGCTACGTTCGAAAAACGTAATCACTTTAATGGTCCATATAGAGAATTAGTTGGTTCTTTACTTTATTTAGCGTATGTATCTAGACCTGATATTGTATTTGCTGTTAATTGCTTAAGTCAACTTCAGGAACATCCCACTGATGCTGCCTGGTGTGCTTTAAAGAAAGTCTTGAGATATTTAAAAGGTACTGCTAAAATGAAAATTAACTATAAGAAATGTAATTTATATGATTCAGATCTGTCTTTATATGTTGATGCTGATTGGGGTTCAAATTCAGATGATAGAAAATCTGTTTCTGGTTATTTAATTATGTTCTGTTATAATCCTATATTATGGTGTGTAAATAAACAAAAGTGTATTGCATTACTACAGAGGCTGAAATAATAGCCTTGAGTAAAGGAGTACAAGATCTTTTGTGGATTAAAGGCATTGCTAGTGAAATTGTATGTGTTAAAAATCTTATAGTATATGAAGATAACCAATCATGTATCAAGTGTATTGCAAATGAAAATAATTTTGGAAGAATGAATCATATTGATATTAAATTGAAATTCATTCGTGATATTGTCAGCAGAAATAAAATTAAGATAGAATACATTTCTGCTGGAAATCAAATTGCTGACATGCTAACAAAAGCACTGCCTAAAACCAAATTTTGTGAACTTTTAAAATTATGCAATTTCAAAATTTGAATTTTAAAATTGATGTTCTTAATGTGCGATTAAGCGCGGGTGTTAGAATAGAGCATTCGCACATTACATCACTAAGTTTCAGAAACCTGACGCCCTTTTAAATAGTGCTGATTGGTTGTCGTATTAATGTTTTCTACCCGTTGTTTCACTGTATCATTACGAATCCCCATTGGCTGCCTTTCTATCTTTTCAATCCTCTTGAAAATCTATATATGTAAGTGACTTTCATTTTATTCTCACTGTGATTCTGCTTTTCATGTATGATAGACCATGTTGTAAATAAAACCTGCTTTCTTCGATCCAAAGGATTCTGAATCTTTTAACACAGGCATTTTACACAAAATGAAGTGGTCATAAATCTAACAGCAGAGCGTGGTTCTTCCTCTCCCCTCGCCTGTGTTTATACTTTGATGCGTTAAATTCTGCAAAGCAGGTCTATCGTACTAGGATTTATTGCTCGTGAGTTTCGTTTCGTCCTCTCAAACAGGTAGTGCGAGCAATGGCTTTAAACAGGGAATATACAGTCACTCCATTTGACGGAGCTAATTTTTCTGTTTGGAACAGAAGAGTGAAAGCAATATTTGCTGCGAATCTTTTAACACAGGCATTTTCCACAAAATGAAGTGGTCATAAATATAACAGGAACTCTTGGACGTGCTCTACGTCACTGCAAACTATCTTCATGGTATAACTCGTGAATGGGTTGTACGTAGATATTTGAGCTGTCAAATCCCTCAAATCCTCTTTTCGGACATCGGACTTATACTCGCCTTGAGTAGAACTTTCTAAATTACCTCGAGTGAATTCGTGACAAATCTGCGATTATATCCAGATTGAACTTTGACTTGTTTAGGCTAGCTCGTCCTGAGTGAAGCAGAATTGTTTTACACTGATATTAATTTGTACATTCTTGTATAAAGTCCTTTAATCAAGATTTTTAATTAAAAATTTATATCCTAATATTCCTGTGTCTGGTGAGTCCTTCATAGCTTAGTATCACTGAGCTATAAGACCCTACAGCACAGCAGATCGTAGCAATCTAATTCTTATACTAAGTTTCTTAAATGGTCATTTTTGCGACCCCATGCTGCCTGCGCCATTGGCGGGGGCCAATCTCGCCACCCCCTCGGTACTGCCCTGATCACGCCCCTGTGACTTGCTTTCGTGATGGGGAAAGAATTGTCTCCTTAATATTAAATGAAACAGAGGACAAGTAACACTAAAAGAATGGTGAAATCTCGAAACAATAAAAAGTATAACCATATTATTTGGCTTCATACTATCTTAGATGTGTTTTTCCATTTTTCATGCAGTACAGAACCTTCCGAGATCTTAATAAAATAATTTGATCACTATGCCCTCTTGGCCTGCTTCGATGATGGAAAGAGCATTATGTCCTTAATCCTCAATGAAATACAAGACAAGCGCACTAAAAGAATGGGTATATAGCTCAGCGATTACTTAACTGTGCTATTCGTTGTCATCATTATACTGAGCTCAGAATCGTGCTTCTATTTTTTCTTAGCTCTTAAAAAATTAGTCACTTTGCATTCTTTTTATCCGTTTCAATAGACCTTATTTCAGAATATCTACACAACGCAATTTCATGTTCTTGACCAGGAATACGAGCAGCAGAATCTATTCCCCATCAGAAAACGCACATACGTCTGTGGAGACATATGTTTTAGTAGGGTATATTTTAAAGCATACTGTATTCCATAAAGTTAGTACATGAAATTAGGAATTATACATTTTTTCAGTACATCTAAATAGTGGTGGTGACTGGGGGATAAAAGTGGATGGGAAAAATTTATAGACACCTAAAAAGCACTCCGGATAGGAAGTAGACAACAAAATTTAAAAATTTAGTTACAAAATTAGCTAGATTTCATGTACACTATATTTTCTATAATTCTTGGTTTTAGGCATCTGAAATAAAATAAAAATTTAATTTTTCCGGAAAAAAAGGGGAGGTTACCCAATTGCCCGAATAAAATATGCATATTTCTTTGGATTTATTTTATTTCCTCTGATGTGATTTTTATTCTCTTTTCGAAGTAGCAAAGTAAATTATAATATAAAACAATCCGTTCCTACAGAGAGTATGCATTTTTGAATCACATAAATAATTTTTAAGATCCAAATTACCAGCACTACGTTGTGAACAGCATGAACAATTTATTGTTTACACAGAAAAAAAATCGGGAAATGATGGTTATCGTCCAAAATTGCCAATTTATTTATTGATAACATTGGAAAAGAAAATACATTTTCCGTTTCGAATAGATTATTATTTTTCTATTAAGTCATCAATAAATAGTTTAACACAAAATGGGGTAACTTGACACCAGTATAACATTTTTGCTGAAAATTGAAATAGAGTCCAACTGATTGGGAGTATGGGAATGAGATTTTTCACATTTGTTGACAACACTGACACGTGTATTTCATTCCTGAAACGTATATAACAATCATTCAGGAGGTTACAGAAAGAAGAAAACATGGAGGCAGTTTTTCACCGAAGATTTTAGTGCTGAAAAATCTGTCTCTGGTGAAAAGAGTACAACATTTCTGAAGGCAAGTGCATTTAAATGTGAAAGATACTAAACCTAGCTTTCATTTGGTTGATTTGAATCCTAATTAAATTTGTTTGTTAAGTTGTAACTTTTTCTGACGTGGGAAAATTTTGCAATGAAAAAAGAGAGTTTCTTTGCACCATGGAAATTTGCGGTACTAAACAAATCCAGTGGACTTTTTAAATTTGTTTCTGTATTAAATAATAAGAAGATCAATGTTTGCTTTTGCTTCAAATATGCCCAGGATGTATAAAAGGAAGTTAAATGGATTTCTCTCCAAAGACCTTAGAATCTTGCTTTAATACAATTTCACAAGGTTAGAGCACTTTTAGAGGAAGGTCCTTCTTTATTCCCACAAGCGTATAGTTTGTTACAAAAGAAAGATATTTCATATAAGCAAACCTGAAATAGTATGAGTTTTCTTTCAATGTCGAAAGACAGTTTAAAATATATATAGTCCAGTTCAGTAACTTTGGTTTTCCTGTCAGTAATACAGACCCTAACAGGATCATATAAACTCATCTAACTAAGAAAGGTGTAGTAATAGGTAGATATATTAATAATACACTAAAAATTAACACAATAAAAGGATTTCTAAAACGCCATCCTGGTTTGAAAGGATACAATGGCGTATAATTGATCAGATATATTATGTTACGGTCAGTATGAGTATTCTGTTATTATATATAATAACCGGTCATTATTAAAACTAACTGCATAAAAAAATCCCTTTATTATATAAACTGAAGAGCCCGAAAAACTGGAACATCTGCCTAATATCGTGTAGCGCCCCCACGAGCACGCAGAAGTGACACAACGCGACTTGGCATGGACTCGACTAATGTCTGAAAGTATCGAGGAGGCAATTCACACCATGAATCCTACAGAGCAGTCCATAATTCCATAGGAGTGCGAGGTAGTGGAGATCTCTTCTGAATAGCTCGTTGCAAGGCATCCCAGAGACCTTCAATAATGCTCATGTTTGGGGATATAGGTGGGCAATGGAAGTATCTAAAGTCACAACAGTGTTTCTGGAGCCACTCGGTAACAACTCATGACGTGTAAGGTGTCGCACTGTCCTGCTGGAATTGTCCAAGTCTGTCGGAATTCACAATGGACATGAATGAGTGTAGGTGATCGGACAGGATACTTACGTGCCTGTCACCTGTCAGAATTGTCTCTAGACGTACCAGGAGTCCCATATCATTTCAAATGCACACTCCCCATACCATCCAGAGGCTCCACCAGATTGAACAGTCACCTGTTCACATGTAAGCTCCATGAATTCATGATGTTTTCTCCATACCCGTACACATCCTCCAATGGCGGTGTTGGCGGCCCAGGAAAGGCGTAAAGCTTTGAGCCATGCAGTCAGCAACGGCACATGAGTAGGCCTTCGGCTCCGAAAGCCCATTTAATTGATGGTCCATTGAACAGTTCGCACGCTGATACTTGTCGATGCCCATCATTGAAATCAGTGGCAATATGAGGAAGTGTTGCACGTCTATCTCGTTTAAGGATTCTCTCCAGTCATCGATGGTCCTGTCCTTTCAAGGTCTTTTTCCGGCCGCACCGATGTCGGAGATTTGATGTTTTACCGGATACCCGATATTCACGGTACACTCGTGAAATAGTCGTGCTCGAAAATCCAAATTTCATCCTTGCTATGCTTCATACTTCCGAAAATGCTATGTCCCATCTCTCGTGAGCCGACTATAACAACATGTTCAAAGTCACTTAAATCTTCATAACCTGCCATTGTAGCAGGAGGAACCGATCTAACATATTTTCCAGACACCTGATGTCTTATATAGCCGCTTCTGACAACATTACGTTACGCTAATTGGTTTCATACCTCCGTTATTTGCATATATATATATATATATGGAATTCCAATTCTAGATTGTCCTTCTTCATAGTGTTATATTCTTAAATGAAACTATCTTTTGTATTTTATTTGTATGATTATTGATAAGTTAATTTGATTCTAATTTTAATTTTTAGATTAATAGTTGTATATATTGAAAATATAACACATGTTTTGATTAATTGAAATATTTAACTTTATATATTATATCGTAAAATGAAAATATAGTTAAAGAATACTGACGGTTCGTCAGGGATGAAATCAATGTGAAGTGCTAAAAAGATAAAGAGTTTGACATTTGCTTGCACTCAGTGACGCCGTAAGGCCTATTACACTGATTTCCATCCCTAATGTCAAACCAAGAAGCAAAGATAAGAGTTTTGATAATTAAAAACAAAAGTAAGATGTGACAATAAGACAGAGCAAAGTAAGAATGCATTTTTTACGTGCCAAAAGGTCGCATACTGTGGAGTGACGGCGGAGGGTTATGGCGGTCACCAGCATTAAAGGGTTTGTTAATGGATATCGAGTTACAAGTTTTGCGCCTGTTCGGATATCGAGTTACAAGTTCGCATTTTTTTATCTTTACTCGGATGATTCGGACTCAATTCGATTTTTCATGTCTTTTCGACTATGATATGAAAGTTTGTTATTGTATTATTTTTCTATTATGTCTGCTTCTAATAAATAGGTATTATAATTGTAAATGTATTCTTTGATATTTAATTGATGTTTATGTGTGAATATATGTTTATATATATAGGCCAGCTTTATTGAAGCGAAGCTTCTTAACGCAGGCTTCGGGAAGGGGAATCGCAAAAATATAGTCACGCGACCAGGAGTGGAGCCAAAGATTAGAACGGGGGGCAGGGCCCCCCATCGGGGAAAAATTTTGTATCCCGTCGGGGAAAATATTTGTACCGGCATTCAATTGTAGTTGCTAAATAATAATCTGGAGAAAATTTGAGATCAATTTCATTACACTCG
>BGPR01050401.1:0-11075 GCA_013235015.1 Araneus ventricosus
AAAGAACAAACAATTTTTCTAATAAACGTAGGAAGAAAATAGATACAGCATAAGAAAGAGCAAGAAATTTCCGTTATGAAGAAGTTGGTTTTAAATGTCTAAAAGTTTGTGTTAAACGTCTAAAAGTTCGTTTCAAACATCTGAAATTTCGTTTTAAAAGAAAAAGTTGCCGCTAAACATTTTTTCTAATTTTAATAAATATTAAAAAGATATGTTTTTGGGATAATTTACAACAATGCTATTCAGTGTTGCAATGCAATTCAAATCGTTTTCAGTGTTTAAACAAATATTTAATTGCGTGTTCCTCTTCCATTGTCGAAAGCTGAGTTAATATCCTAATAATTTTGCTTTCATATTTTATTTCAGCAATTTTTTTATGGAATCTGTAAACCAAACTCTCTGAGATATTACGTATATTAATCTATATTTATAAAATGCACATGTGTGTGTGGGGGGGGTGTGTGATGTCCAAACGAATCTATCGCACTTGCGGCCATGAAATATGGCACACAGGTAGTCTTAATGGTGACTCAATGTACCTCGAAGCCCGAATTTTAAAATTTAATATGGAACATTTTTTATTTAATGTTTTGTGTAGTTTTGAGTGATTTTTCGCTCGTTTTTTCCCCAGCCATGAGAAATAATGATCGTAGAAAAACAATCGATGCACCATCAGATAGAGAAAATAATTATCAATTTAATGTCGCTTGTTTTGAACGTCTAACGTAATTTACTGAATTAAAAATACAGTCAGTTTATCTGAAAAAAATTAAGAATTAAAACTAAAATTACTGCATCCGACGTTCAATATCCGTTATATTTTTCATATTTTCGGCGGTAATAACTGGAACATTTCTCCCTGATGTAACTTTTCTATAAATTCAGGAAAGGCAAAGATTCTAGAAGATTGTAAACTAATTGTCTGTAATTAATGCATTATGTCCCACAAAGCTGCGTTTGAAGTACTAGAAGTTACGCTGAAAGACATCAGGCCTAACAATAACACAAGGGGCGAATTACCATGGTGTTGGATAGATACATTCGACATAACACCACAGCATACCCCCGAACTCGGCGCCTAAACGGCACCCTGTCGGTTGGATGAGTATGTGTGAAACGTTATTGAAAAGCAAAAGCAAAAACAAAAAAAAATTACAACATTAGGATATAAATACACTTGAAAGGGAACATAATTATACATGAACAAAGAAGAATAAAAAACACATTGAGGATTACAATCCGAGTATTACAGTAGAGATTTACAAGGGGAGTTATCAAATTTGAGTGCAGTGAAAGGGTTGAATGTTTCATTTAGTTACATTTTTTTCATGCAGTTGCAGGTCCATGATTCGGGGCTGATAGTGGTGTTCGATGCGACGAAAAAGAAGAATTGAAAAACGTATTACACCGGTTACATTAATGAAAATTGTCGCAACCATCCTAAATATCGTGGGACTGTTTTCTCGTTCTGTCTTGTTATTTATACTGAGGGGTCGCTGGAATAGTTACTCAAGGGTTGGCAGTGATGTGAAGGGTGAATTTTTCGAATGAATTACGGAAAATTTGTTGGTGGCTGGATGTCATTTCGGGTGATGGTGGAACTCATTCTTAATCCTTTAACGATCAAATTAGTTCTGTTGAATATATTTTGATGAATATCTCAAATCTAAGTTATTATGGTCTAATCAGAGTAAAAAAATGTCAAATTCAAGCAACTCTTTTGTTAGTTTTGAAATTATAGCCCGTCATCATTGGAGAACGCTGGCCGTTCTAGCGATAAAAAGTCCATTCTGTTAGTGAAATCTGCAAACTTTGCAACAATATGTAAAAATTGCGATAAAAGCCTAGCCAATGAATTTTATTGAATTTTTCAGACAAATTTGATTTAAATTATTTTATTTTTTATTATTTACCGATTATTATACACTAAATGTATTACTTTTATTGTAAACATTTTACATTCGTACTAATAATCACTGGACAAATTTTACGAAAAATTACTTTCAAACATTTCTGTTATACTTAACTGGCACATTTCATTTATAAGACCTTCTAAAATTTTATTTATGCCTATTTCTTCATTGAATTTTGAATATTCGGGATCAGCTTTTGACCAATTTATTTTTACTCCTTCTACACTAAAAGAAATAAGAATAGAAGAGTAGTAAACAGGAAATATAAAAGCTCAAAATAAACCAAGCAAAAGAGTAGGAAAAGAAACAGCAAACAGAACAACTCATAAATTATACGAATACGACTGAAAATTTCGAAAGGCTCTAAAAAAATGTATACATATTTATGTATATATACAGTTCTATAAAATTTCTCGTACCACGAAACCTACGTTATTCACTAATATTATGGACTGTAAATATAAAATAAATGGCTAAAAAGAAATAAATCTATTGAATAACTTTTGCGTCTACAGATCAAAAGGATATTCTGTTTTTGGTTTTGGTATTCGTAGCATAAAAATCAAGCTTCAAGAGAATATACAAAATGTAGAATACAGAACAATAATAAAATCTCTATGAGACAATTGTTCTAATGAAATTTTCTATTTCTGGCAATTCTTGTTCCTGACATTTTTGTTTTGAAAGGAAACAAGTATTCTTATTTTTATACTATTATTTTTATATATTTAATTGTTCATGCACTATTTCCTTTCATAAAGAAATCATAAAGAAATTTTCAAAAGGACGTTGTTTTAAGGGAATTTTTCTTATTTTTCTTTTATTGTTATTTAGTTTTTCATCTTTAGATTTCGTTTGTCTTCAATATTGTGTACTTGGGTGGTTTCCTTAATTTTTGCTGGTTAGATGAATTCATTGATTGTCTTAGTTTCTACGCTCTATCTCACTTTGTTTTAAATATTGTCGTGTTCTCCTTGTCGTCTGTGGGTCCATGTGCGTTGTTAGACTTGTCATTTGGTAGAAAAGGATTTAATTGATATTGAAATTAAAAAGAAAAAAATGTATTTAAACTATATGTGCAAAATGTATAATTTTCATTTTTTTCTTAGTAATATAATCAATAGCTTATTAATCCTCCGAGCGGCTCAAACGTCTTTTTCCGTTTTCCATGTTCAGTTCAAAAGCAGGTGGCTCGTATTTATATGTATATTTTCTTAAACAATCATGGATAAAGTATTATTAAGATTTCAGAGATATAATTAAATACAAAAAAGATTGACTCATTTACTTTAAAAGATAAGTTTTCTAACTGACAGTTAAAAGGTCAAAATAATTGGGCGCTCAGAGAGTTAAAAGTATAACAAAGAATATTCAGGCATTTTGGCATTTCAAACCTTGAACACTGGATATCAAAAATAATTTTAAAAGAAAGGTTTTAGCTTGTTGATGCATCTGTAATATGTACTCAGAGTTAATATTATTGTTCTCCGTGTTCCCCACTGAAATTTACTCTCTTTCAGCTATAAAGCCCCATGCCACGCTAGTTAATTTCGATGTTTACATAATATATATGATTCGCAAGTTTCCTCGATGATTCTTAATCGAATTAAAACTGCAAGCAAACAAACAAATGTTCATCTGACTCTAACCAAGTATGGAAAAAAAATTAAAAACTGTTCAAGATGAAATGCCCCAATATACTTTTTTTTACTATTTTACTGACTTTTTTTAAGTATTTGTTTATTAAATCTAATATTCTATACTGTATTGCCGTAAACAATGATAAAGAATTTTTAAATAATTTTTAACTTAACATGGTTATTTTTAAAACTTGCTTGCTCTTTATTAATTTTAAATCGAAATCTCAAATTAATTCTTACAGTTTTCGATTTAGCGCGAGATTATTATAACCATTTGTTTGGTGCAATTTGACGAATTATGGCTCTAGCGTTACTAATAACAACAAAATAAAAACAAAAACAATCCCTCGATGATTCTGATTCAAATTATAACAGCAAGCTATCAAACAAATGTTGATCTAACTCTAACCAAGTATAGAAAAAAAACGGCTGTTCAACATCAAATGCCACTTTTCTTTTTTTACTATTTTACCCACTATTTTTAAGTATTTGTTTATTAAAAGTAATATTCTATCTTGTAGAGCCGTAAACAAAGGTAAAGTAATTTTAAATAATTTTTTAAGTTAATATGGTTATTTTATAAACTTGCTTGCTCTTTATTAATTTTCAATTGAAATCACAAATTAATACTTATAATTTTTGATTCACCACGAGATTATTATTATCATTTGTTTGGTGCAATTTGGTGAATTATGGCTCTATCGTTATTTACCTGACCAAAATAAAAACAAAAAGCAATTTTGGAAATAGCTCAAAATCCATAGTAAAGCTCAGATACATAAATTCACCATAATATACAATGAGAATTTTTATTCTACTTTGTAACATAAACAATGCTAAGCTGAAACTTGTTTGTGTCACAAATCCAGAGAGGACAAATTAACCCAAACACAAAGATTATGGTCCAATGGGACTTCTTATTTCAATATCGTTTTATGTTTATATTTAGCTGGGATAAACACATCTTCTTCCTTTTCCCAATTTTAAAGGTATAAAAACATGGATTAGTCTGGCCATTTGCTTTTTCCAAGAACAGATTAATAGAATCAATTTGAAATTTCTACAATTTGCATCCATTCATGCGTATATATATTTAATCTACAAAGAAGAATAACTGATAGCAGTTATAGCAATGATTAACAGCCGTAGTTGCTTCTGGTTTGAATTTAATCCTTTGTTATATATTATCATCCTCTGTATTACCTTAATTTCAATTGTTTCAACTATTTCGATTTGAGTTTAAAATGAATTTTGAATCGTTAATTACAGTTGGAGAAAAAATGTACAACAATTAAATTGACATCATTAAAATGATAATGTTTTTCTCTTTAAGTTGATGTAAAAATAATGTTCGTACCACAAGTATTTCAGAAGTTTTTGGCGGAAAACGTCTAAAAACAGCTTAGTTTTCGTTATTTAATTAAATAAATAAAAATCTAATTCGAATTTTAAATTAATTTTTACGGCGTTAGCTCCCACTTGTGCTAATCACCACTGTTTATATTTAGCTGGGATGAGCGCAACTTCTTCCTTTTTCAATTTTAAATGTATATAAAACATGGATTATTCTGGCCATTTGCTTTTTCCAAGAGCATATTAATAGAATTAATTTGAAGTTTCTATAATTTTCATCCATTCATGCATATATATATATATATATATATATATATATATATATATATTCATATATATATATTTAATCTACAAAGAAGAATAACTGATAGCAATTATAGCAATGATTAACAGCCATTGTTGCTTCTGGTTTGAAATTACTCCTTTGTTATATATTACCATCCTCTGTATTATCTTAACTTCAATTGTATCAACTGTTTCGATTTGAATTTAAAATGAATTTTGATTCCGTAATTACAGTTGCAGAAAAAATTGTACAACAATTATATTGATATCATTAAAAAGATAATGTTTTTCTTTTTACGGTGATGTAAAAATAATGATTGTACCAAAAGTATTTCAGAAGTTATTGACGGAAAACGTCTAAAAATAGCTTAATTTTCGTTATTTAATTAAATAAATAAAAATGTAATTCGAATTTTAAATTAATTTTCACGGCGTTAGCTCCCTCTTGTGCTAATCCATCACTGTTTATATTTAGTTGGGCTAAGCACATCTTCTCCTCTTTTCAACATTTAAATGTATATAAAACATGGATTTGTCTGAGCATTTGCTTTTTCCAATAAAAGATCAATATAATTAATTTGAAGTTTACGCCATTTGCTTCCATTCATGCATATATATATTTAATCTATAAAGAAGAATAGCTGATATTATACCAATAATTAACAGCAATAGTTGCTTCTGGTTTGAATTTAATCCTTTGTTATATATTACCACCCTCTGTATTATCTTAATTTAACCTTTCGCTGCAAAAAAAGAACCCAAATTCAAACAAGTATCTCGAGCATAATCAATGTTGAGAAGAAGGAAAAGAAATTGTTTCTTTATAAGAGAGAAGTTTTTTCCCACTTCCTAATCGCATTGTGGAGTCTTAATGAAGTTTATCGGCTACTTGAGATAGGGAACTCGTTCATTAATCACGAAGCTAGCAACGTGTGTAGGTGCTCTACCAATTTTTGAAGAAAGAAAAACCGAAATCCAAGATACAAAAACAGTATTGAAAGGAAACAGAGATTTTTCGATCAAAGAAAGTAGACTTTGAACCTTTATTAAATTTGGATAACCTTACATCATTGAAAAGCACATTATTTTGTAAAAATATATCTTTTTTAGAGTATTGTTTGGTAATAAATATGATAGTGTATATGGGTAATAACTCCTGAATTAAAGTCTAATGCAATTTTAGCTTATTACTATATTAAACAAACACAGGGCAGTTCATCCATGGAAATGCAGCGAATTTTATACAAATAAATTTATATCACACAATTAAAAACAATTTTTGGCAGAATTTCAACTTGAAATATACGTTTTTTTAAAAACATTCATTTTTTATTGAAAGCCAATCGAAAATATCTTAAATTATAATCATGGTTATGTTTCTTTCTTTTATTAAGAATTTGTGTATGAATGTTCCTATGGAAACTTCATTTCATTTGCAAATTTTATCTCTTAGATTATTATTAGCAGACAAGATTAGACTAATGATTTTTATCAAATTTCAAAACTCCAGTCAATGCTGGAAAAATCATTATATACGCGATTTTTCAATTTTCGTACTTCCCTTTTAATTTCTATGTTTTTCATTTGCAATTATTTACTTTGATTGTGTTTATTCAACAACTCCTTGATGCACCTAAAGTTTGTAGACAATAGAAGTATTAATACGGGGTGTTCGCAAATCAAATGGCACATTTCAAAAATTAATTTTTAAAAAACTAAAAATATTGGAACTACGGTTTTTTAAAAAGAAGAGCGCATCTCAAAAAGTTTTTTCATATAGGAAGCGCGGTGTTACGCCGTTCTAAATTTGTTACAGCGAGAAAATTCCGTACGCAATGGCTACCGATCAGCAAAAGCTGATGCGTGTTTTCTGGTTTATTTTTTTAGTTTTTCTTGAATATCACCAAAACTCTTCAGTTTTCACAATAGACGGGAATTGAAGGGGGAAATTAGGAGAGTGCCGTTAGCAGAGTTCGAGAAACAGTTTAGATCATAGTTTATTTTAAACACATAGCACTTAAGACAAAGATACAGACGTAAAGGACGTTTTACAAGCACAGTTCAAAGTACAGCACTAAGCCTCTTACCGGCTCTCCGTGAAAGGAATCATGGGATATATATGACGTCACGCAGTGACGCATTGCATCATGGCATCATCACAATAGCTTGTGATTGGTTAGAAGATTGAATGACGAGACTGAAGGAAAGTTAAACTGCGTATAATTTCCAGCAGGAATTAACAAATTAAAGAGCGTAAAATACCCTACAAATAGATGCTTTATGTTTCTTCCAGTTTTAATATTTTCTCAGATAACGGCTCTAAACAAATTTTTGAGTTGCAGTAATTTACGACCCTCTAGACCACCGAAATGTTATCGTACCTATCTGAAAAACCTTTCTGAGATGAGTTCTCATTAAAAAAATCCGTATTTCGAGCATTTTTAGTGTTTTTTTTAAATTAATTTTTGAAATGTGTCACTTCATTTGCGTACACCCTGTATTACAGTTGCTGCTTGTTTAAACGTATTTAGAAACACATTCATGTGCATTTTTAATTGTATAAGTATTTGTGTATAAATAATATCAGGAAAACATCGCTGTATTTCTAAACATATTATCCTAGATTCTTGGCCGATAGAATGATTTTTTTTTCAAATTTCATGATTCAAAGCTCTGCTGAGCAAATTAGTGTGTGTCCGTTTTCCATATCTTTAAATTCTCTTTTCTCTCTCTATGTTTTTCAGTCACTCTAATTTGTTTTGATTGTGTTTACTAAAAAACCTCTTGATATGCCTAAATCTTTAAAATATCAGAAGTATTATTTTCCACTTGTTTTTTGCATAAACCCAAAGCTTTAATATTCAGGTTGCAAAACAACTGTGCAATGGAATCTTCTTACAAAACCTATTCAAATTCACAGCATAAGAAATACACATATTGAATATCATGAAATATAAAAAATATCTAGAAGGTTTTATGAATTTCTTATGATTTTTCCAGGAAGTAAGTTAATGGAAAAGAATTTTGCAAAATAATCCCTCAGGATTGCAAAACATTTTTGTGAATTTCATGAAAGATTTCTCAATTCGTGATTTTCCCGGTGATACATAAGTGTGTTTTCAACGGCTTTAATAACTGTAAAAATAAAACTATAAAATATTTACATAAATTTAAGATGCACGATTATAGGAACGAACTCGATATTAGAATCCATATCGTATGTACCGACTACTCAACTACATGAGTTCTGATACAACTCAACAAAGAGAGAAACATGAATCCTATACGTAGGGAGTTTTTGGATTTCTAAAAATAATTTTTTGGAATCTATTTCTTAAATATGAAATTTGCATTTAAAGAAGATTAAATGTTACCAGCATTCCACAACTTAATGTATTTTCTGTAAGGCGACGTCGATGTGTTATTTCTTAACATGTATTTTGGGAAACCCTATAAAGACAATATAAGGTTATCGAACTGCTTTCGAACACTTGAATGAACAAAAAGGCAACCTTTTTGTTCTTTTAAGTGAATTATCGATTTGCAATTTGCAGCATTGCAGCTTGTGTGATGAAATCATTGGAAATAATTTGCCAAAGAACATTTTAACTATATATATCTACTATTTTCTAGAGTTGTTTGAGTATAAACCATTTCTTTTTCAACACGATTGTACTTCTTTGTCTTAACTAAGTCTTTTGTGACAGTTTGTTATAGCTAAACTTATTTTTCTTTCACATTCTTACCTTTGAACCTTAAACCTAACCGAATATTGTCCTCTTATATATCTCAAATTCTGAAATGATGGAACATTCTTTCTACTAGTTCCACATCAACAAGGATTACCTGTTACACTACGGGAGTTATCTTGTCAACCCTTTTATCCTTACAGTCCATATTAACGGCTTCCAGATTGCTGTACTTCGACAGCCATTGGTGCCATTTTCTTATCCAGATTTTTACTGTACATTGTTATTTGAAGAATCCGATAAATATATTAAAGAGTCCGTAGTATATATAAGTATATTATAAGGCGTGATTTATTACTTAGGAATGAATTTTTATTTATATCAACTGATATAAATAATTAAATATATATATATTTCAACATTTTTTGACTTTCATGACATTGATATATATATATTTAAAATGGTTTTGAGAATTTTAATATAGGTATCTTACTAATTCCTGATATAAAAAATTAATTATATTATTTGGTCAATTTTGCTGTTTCATGGTAAGAATTTTGGTTGTGGCAACATGTGACATCAATGTTATTGGCGGGTTATATTGAAAGAGTATTCTGGTAAGTATAAGAGGAGACAATGATTAGTCAATGTTTATTGAAAAGTATGGGTATTTTATTGAATTATATATATACTGTCTTTAGTGCAATATAATGTTATAGTACATATTTTTATCCTGAATTATAGTCGTTTCTATACAGTTATGTTTTATTGTTAGGGTTCGTATAAGACTTTTCTTTCTAAATTCTTTCATTTTAGGGTAAATTACCCTGTTTGTTTTTTCAACAACAATAGTAACAGGGATGGTTTGTACAGCAAAATTAATTTAACCTGGCTAAAGCTTGTCCACAGCCAAGCTGCTATTTTAATTGTTGAAAACTCCATTTACTTGGTATGCCTATTTCAATACTTTTAATAACAACAGAGTTTTTTTTACTTGTAGACATATAATTGCTTAAACTTGATTTTTTGTTTATGGTATCTTTATTATTTTCAAATTTTTAGATTTTATTTAAAATTGATGTAATGTTCAAATAATGACTTTTTAGTATAGGATTTGATTCTTGATATGTTTTGTTTACTTTATTTCTGTATGATTATATACAAGTTATATTTGGATTTATATTATATATATATATATACTAGCTGATATGCCCGGCGTAGCTCGGGATAAAAAATATTTTCAAGTACTTATAACACTTTCAATTTACTAAAAGTGTTTTAAGCGGAAGCGTCTCTCTTTGATTTTCGTTAAGCAACTGACCATTTGAACCAGAAGTGAAACACCCTTCTTCTTTTTCTCTCCTTAGTTTGAACCACCTGGCAAGAATCTCGTAGTCCTTCGTACTCCATTTTCCCCTCCCCATCATTGCTACGGCAACAGCAGAAACTCTTTCATATCTTGTATTTTGACGTAGACCTACATCTCTTCATAGTGGTCTAATGATGTGTCGGGAAAGGAAAAAATTATGACGCTTTTCGTGATATTTTTAAACGCTTATTGTTCCGCAACCAAATAACATAGAGAGTTTTAGTTTCATTTAACAGAGGAAGGTTGACATTGAAGATTGCAAAAATAATTTTAGAATTTGGAATTACGGTTTAGTCACAGTCGAGCTTCAAAGTTGGTGAAAATCACTAAAAATTTTGATGACGTCACAGGGACCGACGCGCACGCATGCAGACTATCCAATTACATTTGGCAATTTATTCATCGATCTCAAGTTCACGCGAAATATTACTCAAGAATTGTTGAATTATGTCGAATTTCGTGGTAAAGTGAAACGCTTATAGCTCCTCAACCAAATAACAGAGAGTTATAGTTTCATTTAACAGAGAAAGGTAAACATGGAAGATCGCAAAAATAACTTAAGAATTTGTAACTATGGTTTAGCCACAGTCGATTTGAAAAATTGGTGAAAATCACGAAGAATTTTGATGACGTCACAGCGACCAGCAAGCGCGAACACATTGGTTGTGAACGGTATATTAACTGGATTTTAATAGATCAATAATTAATTCATTTCAGATTAATTCATTTAACAGAGAAAGGTCAAAGAGCATAGGTCATAGGTCAAAGTCACATAGAGCTACTTTAGTCACAGTTGAGTAATCGATTAATTAACTGTCCTTAATTA
>BGPR01050403.1:0-11075 GCA_013235015.1 Araneus ventricosus
CAACGTTATTTGATTTTGTTAAAAAAAAATTTGGAAACTTTTATTTTCTCGAAGCATGGAGAAATATTTGCTAAACTTATTATATCTAAAATTTTTCTTTAACAAATAATAACAAATGAGTTTTTCGTCATGTTTATAGTTTATATTGAGAAAGTGACCAAAGAGTTGCACTGAAATTTAAAAGAAATGAATAAACTGAATGTCATGGTATATAAACACGCTTTGAAAATCATATTTTAAATAAATACAGTAATGGTAATCGCAATGTAGTTTATAAAGATAGATATTTCTTAATTTATACTTTTATGAGAGACATAGAAATATAATATCGTTGTTCTATCTTGAAACATTTAAATTTTGTTGTCTGATTTTTTTTTAACCTAACTTGCTGTGAAGCAATATGGAATCATATTTTAAATTCATATGAGAGGAAACAAGTGCTACCAAAACAAAGATATAATTTGTCACTGTTGTTGAAATTGCTATGAGGAAAATTTTGCATTGCTTTAATTTTCTAATTAGTTTTTCTTTTATTACATTATTTGTTTATGCTTAGATGATTTATCCACTTTCTGTTAACAAAGATAATATATTTCCTTAACTTACTTTAACGAAATTTTCCGTTCAACAAAGACTAAGAAATATACATCTTTTATGTTGTTATTTTAACCTTCGTAAAAGTGCTTAATTTAACTGTTATTTAAATTTTAATCAAACTCATCATGTAATTACTGTATATTTAAGTATTTACTGGATAAAATAACTATTTTTGGCTTTCATGTAAATAAGCATTAAAACTGGTTATTTAAAGAAAATATATGTCTTTACGTAGTCGCAGAAACAATTATATGAATGAAGGCGGAGTTTTGGAAGGAAGCAAGGAATTTTGGCGACAAATTTCGCGACCATTTTGGTGACTTGGGTGACAAAAGGAATTTTCTAGAAGACCTCGAACTTTCAACCTATTTCTACTGGCTTCATGAACTTTCTGGGGATTACGTCACTTCCTACGTAATGAAATCACTTCCTATTGAAACAGTATAAAAGCAAGCTCTCAAGCCAAGAAGAGTCAGTTGGATTTTGATCATCAAGCAAGCCGGTGAGCTTATACGAAACCTTTGAGCGCTGTGTTGAGATTTATTGGTAATCTATGCTGTGAATTTTTACAAGTGATGTTTTAATACTTGTGCTACTTTTCTTTTCCTAGAATATTCGTAAAATAAAGAGCATTATTTTTTAATCCTGCTTGTTGGATTGCATTCACGTACACCCACAAGACAATTTTGTTACAATATTTAAGTATTTACTGGATAAAATAACTAGTTTTGACATTTATGTAAATAAGTATTAAAACTGGTTATTTAAGGAAAGTATATGTGTTTACGTAGTCGCAGAAACAATGATATGTATAAAGTGTTCAGTTAGTCTTAATGCTTTTATCGGAAGCTAAATTTTTATGAAAATATTTCGAACTATACTTCATTTTCTTTCTGTATTATTTTCTACTCATTGCTAGTAAACTGTCTGAAATGGTAACGATTACATACCTTATTCTGTGTTTGCCATCCATGATTTTTTGACATGTTTTGGTTTATAGGTTTATGTTTTATCAATTGCGCGATGTAAAAAGTTTTCCCACAGAATGGAACGGCTGATGCAATTAAGCAATACGAAGACAAAACGCGCGAGTTAAGCCGCAAACATTTTCAAGCTACGATGTTTCTGACTTGTGGTTCAAATCTTCCTTTAATTAAAGAAATATTGTCGAAATCACAGAAAATGAATAAAGCAATTATCAAAATGTCGGCATTGAACAGATTTTTTTTATCTGGGATTGGTGGGATGATTCTTATTCACTGTAAATATGCATCAAAAAATAATGAAACAAATGAAATTAGTTTTCTTTGACTTATACCCGACTAGGTTCGAAGAACAAATTTTAAAAAAGCATGCATAAAATAGACTTATAGAGTTAAAAAATAAAAGAAGGCTTAAATAGTCACAATTAAAAATAAAAATTCATATATCATCAGAAGTTTTTGAAAATAATAATTTTTTTTCAAGAATTTTAATAGAAACTTTAGTGTTAAGGAAAACAGCATAATTGAAAAAATATGAGACGTATTTAATTTTAATATCGCTATCTCAAACTATCGAGAATGTAGAGACCACAAGATAAAATTTGTTTTAATAAATAAATATTTTATGAACATTCAAACTTGGCGTCATTGATTTTTCGCAAAAATATCCTATGTTTCGAACTGAAAGTGACGGTAGAATATGATTAACTAAAGGTATCATAAAATTTGCGAGGTCTATTATACCCTCAAAGGTTTTTGACACATGTGTACCAAATTTCAATGGATATTAATCATTTGTTTTGAAGATATCACGTTTCTCAGGGACCAATTTTAGGAAAATTTTCATTTTTCATAGAACGCATTTAAAGGATATAATAACACATTAATTCAAATAAATATCAAGAAATAAAAGATTCAAGGAATAAGAATAAACGCAAAGACTGTTTTGGAATCTTAAATATTGTGGCTTTATTTTTAGATCATAAAATTTTTCAAACTCTTCCAACAAAAATCACATTTTCAACCTAGTCGGATACCTTACGGGGGCAATTTTTTCCCCTATGTATTAAAAAACCACAGTTTACTTTAGTTTTAAATCAATTTACAGCCCATTTTGTATCAATACGAGGTCTCTTTTAGGGTAGGCCTCCTAATTTTGGACCAATATTTTGAGTGAGTGACGTAGTCGGTGGGTATTTCGTTCTCGTCACAATATTTAATGATCATTAGGTCTATATAGACGGCGAACATTGTCGGAACCGGTTTTGATCAATGAAGAAGTTGGAAAATTTTATTGGGTATCCGCCGTCCCTGAAAAAGCCACAGAAAAACATGCATGAAATATCTTTTAAAAATTGACTTCTTCATTGTTATTTTCCTCTCTGGTGTCTAGCCCCATCCTGTGTCTGTCTTAATTGTTGATTCATTCCTTGATTGTTGATTCCTCTTCTTCTTCTTTCTAATCCTTCTTATCTGAATCAGATCAGATCCATGAGGTCATCACCTCCAACACGAAATCCGGTCGCTTAAGCAGGTCATCATACACCAAGGCCACACAGTCAAGTAGATGTTGCGGAGTGGCTTCAATCATGTTGCACTTTGTGCAGATATTGAACTTCTTATCACCACGAGAGAATCTGTGGGTTTTTAAGTGACCGTAGCTGTTTGGTCCTACGACCATTGGAATAGAGAGACCTCAAAATAAGGTAACGGCCGAGATTCTCTTTCAAAGATAAGGGAAATTCACTTCCCCTCTCAAAAACTCAAATGACAGCTGGAACTCTGCGAATTCTAAGAACCCCCTCCCCTGTTCTCCAAACCCTTCTAGGCGAGCCCCTCTAACGAAGCGCGCACTGCGGGTGTGAAATCAATCACACATAGTGAAAGGGGTGGAAACTTCACGGTGATATTCGGACGTTTCGGAAATCCATCATCTTTTGCTTGAAGAGACGGTTGCGACGGTCCCGTATCGATAGAGTTAATTCACACTTTTTCCCATAGAATTTTAATCAGTTTTGCTCTGATCTGCTGTTTTACTTTTTATTTTAATAATTGTTCATTGCATTAAAATATTTAAAACAAAATCAATTATTCCACCAGTAGAAAATAAGCAATTTTAAACTTTTTTATTGTTTGCAGTCTGATTACCTTCTATTGAAATTTCTAATTTCATTCAATGCAATTTCTTTCAATCATTTATCTGGATTCTGCAACATTAGGATACATTTTAATAGATTTCTCAATCATTGCATGAATTTAATTTAAGTTGAAGAAGTTAAATTTACTAGAGCGTTTAAGCTAGCAAAAATAAATTAACCGCATTAGTAGCAGCTTTTCACTTTCTAAAAGTTGCATATTTTTATCGTCTATATTTTATGTTATATAATTATTTAAAGGTAAAGTTAGTGCTTAAATTAAGTTGAACTGTTCAAAAAAGTTGAGTCTCCTTATTCGAATGAGTCTTCTTTCCCTTTCTTACCAAATGTAAAGTAGGCTTAGAATTTAAGTGCTTAATTTACCCTTTCATTCATAAACTTTTTTATTCGTAACTATGAGTTACTCCAAATGATTCCCGGCTTTGTCCGAAAAGAGAAAGGCCTAGAATTTCAGGAGACTTTGTTGAAAACGTCTCTAAATGGGACGACTTTAATTTTTTTCTCCTCCCAGAAATTTTAGATCTCAGAAAACTACGTTATATGGAAGACAAAGGGCTTTAAAAGTATTCCGTAATTTTATTTTTTTTCGGCTTTTAATTCTCGCAGCTAAAAGAGCTATCATGCCATTGTCCCGATGCTGAAGAAGTTTCTGAAGGTTTCTCCTCTTTAATCACTCCCAATAAAAACCTCTACTAAGTAGGACATGAGTATTCAAGGGGAGTTTTAACGTGCCTTGATAAGTGTTTCCTTAAAATGAACACTTTAATTCCATGAAATAAGTGCTTTCATCTGAAATTTCCCTTCAGAAAGTAAAAAAATCACTTTTTTATGCGTTGTTTAGAAAAAAAATAAATTTAAAAAGATTGATGGTGGGTAAAAATGGGATATTTTTAGATAGTTATCAAAAATTGCCTTTCATTTTTTGTAGGCATTTTTGAATTAATTTTTGCTTTCTCTTAAAAGGCATCTTAATTGCTTGAGTTTTTTGAGATATAAATCTGAAAGCGTCTACAGAAAAAAATGACTATGCTTTTAAGAGATATAGCAATCCGTTGAATCTTTTTTTGTCAAGAAAGTTTATGACGCCTTCTGTCATTCAGAAGAAATATCAATTAATATTGGGACGGAATTTTCCTTTCTTAAATAATAGTTTTGTAAAATATTGACATAGAGAAGAGATAATGTTTGTTACAGGACACGGGCCCTTCCCTTCATACCTTCATCGCTTCAATTTTCGAACACATGACAACTGCTCGTGCGGAGAAAAAGGAGATCCAATACACTATGCCACAAAATGTCGCTTTACCCTCTCTTGGCTTTTCCAAACTCTTACAGTTTCACTTAAATTACAGTGGTTGAAAAAGATTCTCACGAACAACTTATCAAGAACCCGACTTCGACTCCTAATGCGTTTCATATGTGATGAGAACAATCTCATTGTAGAGGATAATAATTGAGCACTCATCCACCCAGACTGACACACACTTCCGGCTACTTATGTTTTTTCCCCTCTACGTGTTTTTTTCTATTTTGTATTGTTTTCTATGATGTTCAGTCCAGTGTATGTTTTTTTTTTTCATTTTTATTTGTTTTTGTACCTGTTACTTGTTTTTGTCCTTTTTTAAAAAATAAAATTCACCTCCATCAATCCAAACCGGAAAGGAGCCAAATGGCTCTAAACACGGGAATGCATGTGGTGTAATGTAATGTAAAATATTGACATTCAATGGTTAAAAAAGTGATTTATTTTTAAAATTATCATTGGTCAGTACGATACCATGAATTAGCTAGTGGATTCCCCCCAAGAAATGTTAACAAAGGCCTTTCTTCTTGAGTATAACTCAAAGTAGGTCAAGGGTTTTACGTAGGCCTGAGGCATAGTAGTACCATCTTTAGCAAGACTATCAGCAATATCGTTATATTTTAAATTTGCATTTGATGGAATCCATTGTAGATGAACGACACAAGAATTGCACAGGGTCTTGAGTTTGTTAAAGATATGCATTTCCCTCCAGTCTCTAAAATCTCTCAAATTATCAAATGATATTAATTATTAATATTGGTTGATTCCTTTAATTGTTGATTCAATTCCTTGGAATTCCATGAAATATTTGGCATGTACTGAATGACATATAGATTGTAATGATATTAAATGTAATATTATACTTTAAGAAAGTAATTAAAAATAAGCTGGCGATAGTTGAAATTTCACAATACGCTATAAATAATGCAATTATATATAATGAATTTAAATCAGTCTACTCGGAATATAGATCTTAAACTATAAATGATTTCCCAATTACTTTCCTTGTAACTGCTTGTTATAATAGTTAGCATAAAACCTTAACTGAAATGTAGACGCTAAAATTATTTATTAACAAGAAGTTTTGTTTGAAATTTTCGATGCTTCTAGAAGTTTAATTTAATCATCACAAACAATAGTTAGAGAACCAGTGAATAATTAATACATTATCTATTAGTTTATTTCTCTCAAATATCTTTAGTTCCTCGTAATTTGAAAATTATTTCTATTTCCAGTTACTGTTGCATATTCTTAAAAGAAATCTGGGTGTTATTTCTTCAGAAAAGAAGTTTTTCTCACTAAGTCAATTATGAAAGGAGAATATCAGTTCTATCTCTAAAACCTGTTCAGCACATTTTTTATTATTAAATAAAGATAACGATTATACACAAAGACTATATAGTAAATATATCTAAAGATCATTTTTTATTAATTTAAAAGAACAAAAGCAGATACTGTAAAAAAGCAGCAATTCTATAAATTATTATTTATTATCTTGTTGATCCTATAATTTTAACCCCTCTAATGTAAGTTTTATGTGACGCGCTTGAAGCTATGATGAGAAAAAATTATTGAAAAATATGCAGTTGTAACCATTTGGGCGCCGTAATTTAATTCCTGCTAGGGATAACAGTAGACGCTTAAAGAAAGGGACTTGATTAATTTAAATACTTTTAATCAAGCACTAAAGGACACAACATACAGGGACAAATAATTAAGGACAAAACACTTCAGGACATATAAGATATACAAACATCGGGGCAGAACACCATGTTTAATCGTCGCCTCCAGAACATGGACTGGCCGTCTCCTCCAACGGCCGCTATGTGGCGAGAGTGCGGTTACACAGCTTGTATTATAAATTCAAGGCTCATTCAGAAGGTAAATTTTCGATACCACCAACAGATGGCAGGCTATGCAGTGAGGAAGACTAGTTCACATAGCCGAGGTTGAGAATGCGACTATCGTATTTGACGGTTTAAATTTCCGATACGATGGTTCGAGCTATATTAGATCTCGTTTTAAAGCTACATGAGGACTATTTTGGGGGCGAACCTCGCAATTTTCAACCGCGGTCGGCAGATAAGGACGACCCCTGAGCTGGCATCGTGTTCTCCAAACTTCACGCCACATCCGCAGGAAGACTTTCGGCCTATATCCTCGGATTTGGCGGGAATCATTCTCTCATGCGCGTCGGCTCTTCCGTTGAATCGAGTTTCGAACCAGGAGCCTACTGGTTTCGAAGCCGAGATCTTACCACTAGGCCATCATGACCCTCCCTGTTGTTCCGAATTATTCGGGTGTCAGGAGCAAGAAGTTTTAGCAATTAATTTTTCGAAATATCCACAGTGAGAAATTTAGTTGACCTGTATCAGTGGTGGAGTTGGTGAGGCATCGCTTTATGGAGAACAGTCGCATGACGATTACGGAATTCTGCAACCATTTCTCTAAGGTGCCAAAATTTTGTAGCCTAAAAGGGCCGTAAAAGTACTTGTTGTTCCAGAAGTCAAGTATTTTGGAGGTAGAGAAGAATCTGACACCCAGATGAGCTCTGGTCATACATTAGATCCTATGCCAAGCGGCAGCCTTCTACGACAAGAGGATAAATTTTATACCACCGTTTAACAACTATCTCGTAAATTCCAGAAATGAATATGTTGAAAAGTAGCTCAACGTTTTCTCTATCTGTTTCGATAAGCGTTTCTACGAAGCTTCATTTTGTTTCTTTTTAGGGTAATTTGCTTCCTGGATGGCCCTCGTGCATTTTTTTCTTGTTTTAACCACCTGATATCAAGAGAGGCGGTTCCGGTAGTCTAAAAATTCCTCTTTTACAGCGAAGAAGGCCGGTCTGAGGTGGTTGGCATCTGTTGAGGTTCTGAAATCTCTTAGGAGATAAGCGCAGTAGGGGAGGTCCAATTATCTTTGAAAACCGCAGCCCATTTCCGTGCAGGGGAAGGTTATAGCATGGGGTGGGGTGGTAAATGACCACCAAGGTTGGGAGAGTCCAATTAATGTCGCTTCCTCCCAAAAGGTCCCGGTTTTAAAGGAGCTACAAGAAAAAAGTCGTCTCGGGTTTAAAGAGTTAAAATGAGTATTACTTGCAGTTCTATCATGGATCAAATTAACAAACGATAGAAAAGGTCTTTATTTTAGGTTGACCATTATTCACTATATTTTATATTGTTTATTGCGTTAACTACATAACTGTAACCCAAATCATTACGGATTGCCAGTTTTTAGAATTTTTAGTGGAAACGTTCGAATTAAACTCAGTCAAACTATTTGTCTGAGGTTATAGATCATTTCAATGTGTAATTACGATTACCAAATTATAACCTGCCTTCACGCTGTCAGGTACTGAGTAGATGAAAGTCAATGTTTATGCGTTGGAAGACCTCAAGCCTTCAAACCTTATCCCTTTTTTTATGAATTTAGAATAATCAGTCATTCAATTTAATTATAATATAGGTTAAGTATATTAGAGCTACCTATATTATATTTATAAACGGTTACTGTGAATATGAATAATTTAACATTAAATTGCCATCAAACTACCTGATTTTTTATTAGAAAGTTCGAGCGTTTTCAGTATATTCCAATAATGCGTAAACGTTAAATTTTGAAAGATCTTGCTGATATTTAATCTCACACAATTAAATCAAAGAAATTTAGATACGCATATTTTCATTTTATACAGTAGCGAGTCCAGGATTTGGGTCTGGAGGGGGCTGAGATCACAAAAATTTTGTATCGTCGTAACGAATGTCAAACCTCATGGCTTATATAAGCCAAAACACTTTAACTTTAGACTTTAATCACCTGACAATAAGAATCATAACGGAATGACATAAGTAGCCAAAAATAATGTTTTCGACCGCGTCAACGCTACAAGTACGAGTGGAATGACTACAAAAGTGGGAAAATTTTCGAGTCTGTCAGGCCAAAAAGCAATGTTGTCACAGTTTATTATTATTATTACAATTATTATTATTATTATTATTATTGAAAAAGAAAGATTAAGAACAAACAGTTGTAGTGATTTTAAATAAAAGCAAGAATTCTGGTTTAGCTCTGGGAAGGTTTGAAGACCCTTAGCCCCCCCCCCCTGTATTCGCCACTGATTTTATATAATGAATTGGAATGACTTAGCAGGTAAATGACACGGATGCCTATGAATATCGAGCACTAAAGCATTGCTTGTCGCAGCGGCATAACGCCGTACAGAATATTCTAATAAAATTTTACGTAATGAGAATTATGTATAATTTCATGTGTTATCATTCTTAAAAAAATAAGGATCAAAGTTTTGTCCATAGGTTTGAATTTACCATTCTTCTTTAAGGGGACATACGACTCTTAAACTTCGAAAAAATGGTGTTAGTATGTCAAATTCAATACATTATGTCTCTGAAACAATGCAATTCACAAACTCACTTTTTTCCTAGAAAAATATCTGTTCTTTTTTATATGGTACACACACTTTCAAACCTTCATATTGATATATATTTATTTTAGAGAGTAATAAATATGGGTATAATTTTCAGAGAAAAAATGAGATAGTCGCCTTGAGCGCATGATTGCGGATAAAATATTGATCTAAACACAATATTTTGGGTATTTAAGTAATCCAAACAATCTGTTTAAGAAGCTGAACCTCAATTAGTAACATTTAAAGTTAATTTCTAATTTATATACCAATTTAAAATAAAAATGTTAAAAATAGTTATAAATTAAACTTTTCTTATCTTCCAAAAAACTTCTTTGGAGAAATATGTACAAAAATGTGCTTCAATTTGTTGAACATAGCGAAATATATATTCGGTAAAAAGTTCGTGTTAAGATATTCAATAGTACTTGAAATATCGTGAGCGCAATGTTAAAAAAACACATTTTGAGATATAGTCATAGTCAATGTTTACGTTAAAGAGCTGATACATTTTCCTTCATAACTTTCATAATTATGGGAATTTTTTAACGCGGATTGTTTTAAATTGTTCTGAAAAGACAAGGGAATATTATATGCTTTTTTTTATAAAATAGAAAATTTTCGAGGTTTAACAGTCATATGTCCCCTTAAGGGGAGTTGGAACCCTAAGTCCGTTAACTTACTTCGACGTACTTTTTCTCAAAATCTGTTATAAATATATGTTTGAAATTTTTTTATCGAAGTAAAGTACACTTTTCTAATTCTACTGAAATGAGCTTTCGGTTAATTTTTAATTTTTTATAATTTTACAAAAATATTTAATTAGACATATTGAAATTTTACCCTGTTTTGACACAAAAAAATTGTAAAAAATAAAGTTTTGAGTTCTTTTAAGACAGCTCGTTTCAGTATAATGAGAAAGGTGTACTTGATTAGTATAAAAAGTTTCAAACAAAACAGATTTTGAGAAAAGGTACATCGAAGTGGCCAATTTCACATTTTTTTTTTTGTTTTGACATAAAAAAATTTGCGAAAAATAAATTTTTCAATTTTTTTTCAAAAATCACTTCAGTGTAATGAGAAAGATGCACTTTACTTGTATAAAATTTTGTAACATGAATCTATAACAGATTTTGAGAAAAGGTGCATCGAAGTAACAGGGTTAGGGTTAACGGACTTCAGGTTCCAACTCCTCTATCCTAAGAATACTTCGATTTGAGACTAAAGCTAAAATTCAAAACTTCATCGTGAAATGAAAATATTTCATCAGAAAAATAACAGACGTAAGAAATACCTAAGAATAATCTACCTTTTATAGTGGAAATATAAGAAACATATAATCATTGCGGTAATTGTCTTGCGGAACTCACCATTCCTTGAACCCGAAAACAAGTTATTTCCATTTTATAGCACAAAAATACAGACGTAAGAAATTCCTAAGAATGATCTACCTTTTATAGTGGAAATATAAGAAGCATATAATCATTGCGGTAATTGCCTTACGGAACTCACCATTCCTTGAACCCGAAAAAAAAGTTATTTCCATTTTATAGCAAACTTTGGATATGGTTTATTTGCCATAATTTATGCGAGCTTTTGCGGGCATTTTA
>BGPR01050404.1:0-11075 GCA_013235015.1 Araneus ventricosus
ACAACTGATTGCACAAAGTTTAACACATAACTCACTTTCCTAAACCACACTGAAAAAGATTGCCTTACAAAATAAATCTGAACAGACAAAATGAATTGAAGTTTTAATCATTCAAACAAAGATTCGCACAAGTACAACCATTACTTCAACATACGCGTCCGCATTGCTGCTCAATTTTGTAAAATCTTCAATTTAAAGTTTGTAATTAAATGATTAACTTAAATATAATTCGTCAACCTCCATGGCCACATAAACATAGAATTTAATTTTCTACTCTGTTCTAAATTAATTAACAAGATTTTACTCAATTATTATTCTTACTTGAAAATGAGGATTACTTGCAAATACTTTTCCCTCAATTTTGAATTTTCAAAGGAACAAAATGAGAAATATTAAGAAATATAGAACCGAAATGGAATAATGCTACGCAAGACCAATTTGAATGCCACATAGGAAGAAATATCAAATTTCTTCGCTTCTCCAATAAAGTAGTTACGAGGATGATCCTATGACGTGACATTTATATTTCAAGGTTTTAATTGTTATAAGTATAAGTAGAGACTAATTTTATTTCAAAGAATAGACACTCTACTCTTTTACTATAGCCGTTTTTGGTTCATATAGCAAATTTGGATACAGAACAAGTAATTTCCAATATTTCGATGGGACTCTGAAATTAGTCTCGGATGAGAAAACATGGCTATTTTAATATTGGCAGCGAATATGGCAAAAAATATGGCGTTCTTTCCTTCGAAAAGTCTTTCTTTTGTATATAGAAGCCTCACTTTCATCCGCATGACTTCGTCAATGGGAGTCTGCATGCATGCACGCAAGACATTTCATAAATATAGCTAATCTGTATGTATGTCTCCACTATTTCTTTAATGGATGAAATGAGGAAGATATTAAAAAACGAAATAAAAAACATACTAATGAAAATTTAACAACAAAAAAAGACTGCCACAAAAATAGCTTTCAATCTTGAATGATAATTCAAGACCTTTATTTCCATGAATTTATCCAATAGATTTCGGGGAAAAGAAGCAAAATTTTGAAATTTTACCCTGTACTGTTGAAGACCAATTGTAGACCTAGTGTTGAATCGGTTGTTCCCTCTGAAGAAGAAGTTCCTTTATCTAAAGCGGGGAAAATTCAATGCTATTAGTTTTTGGTCAATTTCTAAAAATAAGAGCTGAAAAAGTTTTAACAGTTTTCTTTTGAAGCAAAGAATTTTGTAGTAAACTCAATTCATTAAAACTGTGAACGATCTGAATGGCATCTCTTAGACCATATTTAAAACTACATGAAGTATAGACCCGCAGATGCATTTTACAAGTAAAATAAATCATTGCCAATTTTTTAGGAAGCAAATTAAACAATATTTAATGTTACAAAATCTATAACTTCAATTTTAGAAGAGTTCTTCAGATGTTAAGATAAAAAATAGAATAAATAACTTCAATAGAGAGAAGTTTAATTTCAAATAAATACAAAGCAAATAACTCCGCTACTTGAAAATTTAGTGAAAAGTACCAGTTTGACAAATATAACCACATAAATTCTTCTTCTCAAAACTCTAAAGGAAAGATGTATGTTGTAAAAAATGCTAATGCTCCATTTGAGTGAGGTTGTTCCCAAAGCAAATGCCCTTCTGTCAAGCCTACAGATGACCTGGGAAACAGTGCTAAGCTGACGCCACAGTGGCAAAACCTTCGAATATCACTTCTAAATCAACTAAAAGGTTTAAAGGTGAATGAATACACCGAATTATCGGAGCAATGATAATGTTGTAGGCTTGATGAGTCTATTCTCGTTATTTTAAAATTTACTCTTCGAGCATACAACGATAACAATCACACAAGAAAATGTATATGACAACTAAGCGCCACAACTCACATCTGAGATTAGACATCTAATAATTATATGACCCCTCTCTCTCTCTTAACAATATTGGAGAAGTGAACAATATGAAACGTGTTTCTACACACGAATACTTTCATTTCGACTCAGCTTTTTCTATTAAAAGGCTTCAACAGCAGTATTGTTGACATAATGCCCATTAAAGGCGTCGTTCTGTGGACGTGCTTATGCTGTGTTGCTATTTATCGATTGTTCTAACATAAAGCATACATGATTTAATCTTCCCTTTATATAAACTTGATCGTCATCAAAATTTCGACAACATAATCTAAAGAATTTTAAATATACAGGGTTCCCCGCTTATATCCGTAACACCCCCTTCACCTAAACGGTGACAGCTTATGCCATAACGTTGGTGTCTAGGTATAGTAAAAAGGCTATGCGTTCTGACGACAATTTTAAACGGCATCAATCGGCTAATTTTGGAATCAGCGGTCCTATTTCGAAAACGTAAGATACGGGAGAAAAGTCAACAAAAAAATTGTTGTACGTGTTCTATTTTGTAGAAAAGGCACTGAGTGTAATAATGCTAAGAACAAACGTGTAAATTGCGTATTCTGCATTTTCGGAAATTTTGACTTCATGACACGAATAAAAGGAGAAAATGTTATTTTTCGGACAAAAATGACCCCATTACACTTTTCTTGTGCAAATGACTCTAACAGCAGGTGCATGGACCATTGCCAACATTGTAGGACGATTACTGTTGCTTGTGTTTGCGCACATTTATCTGTTTTTTCACTTATCTGAAACATTTGCGTTCACCTTTAGCCACAGAGAGGCGGTTTTCAAAGCATTCAGCTGAAATATTTTTGCCGTTCAAACGGTTAAACAAGGACTGAAATCTGCATTGTAGATGACGGATAGCATTTTGAACACCGAAAATAAAGGTATATTGTTATAACTAATTGATTTTTTCTCGTGTTAACCCGTTTAGAGACGTCAGAGTTTCGGAAATCGAGAACAAACAAATGCGCACTTTTAAAGTTCATTGCTTCGTATTAATGTGTACAAGTGATCTTTTTGTGCCAAATCAAAGACGCTCTACAGTTTTGTTATTGATCTTTTTCCTGTACCATGTACTGTTTTCGATATAAGACCGCTAATTCCAAAATTTGCCGATAGATGGTGTTGTAAGTTGTCTCATCGAGTAGCGCATAGCCTTTATACTATACCTAGACACCAACTTTATGGCCTAAGCTGTCACCGTTTAGAAGTGAAGGGGTGTGTGTAACGGATATAAGTTGGGAACCCTGTATATATAGTGGTTAGTATCAAGAATATCGAAGTTACACTTAGCATTTATCTACTATCATTAGTATAAACAAATTGCAAGAAAAAATCCTCTCTCATGAAATGTGACGGTCTAACTTTGATTACCACATCATTGTAATTAAATCAAAATAAAGTTCTAACAAGCCATTGTGTTTAGCACCAAATTTAATAAAATTAATCCTTCTGGGAAGATTGCCTTATAAATTTACATCTATGCTGCCTATCCTTTTATAAGAAGCATGATATCTCTAGACATTAAATTTTTAGTACTAACTGAGAAGCAAGCATAAATTTTGACATGAGAAATCCAGGACACCTATACCATAAACCAAACATTTTATTCTACTTCTTGACTATCATAAGACATACAACTGATTGCACAAAGTTTAACACATAACTTCACTTTTCCTAAACACACTGAAAAAGATTGCACTTACAAAAATAAATCTGTAACAGACAAAATGAATTGAAGTTTTTTAATCATTCACACAAAAGGTTCGACACAAATAAACCATTACTTCAACATACGCGTCCGCATTGCTGCTCAATTTTGAGTTAAAATCATCAATTTAAAGTTTTGCAATTAAATGATTAACTTAAATATAATTCGTCCACCTACTATGGCCACCTAAAAATAGAAGTTAATTGTATACTCTTTTCTTTAAATTTCTAATGAACAAGATTTTACCATTTATTACTCTACCTTGAAAATGAGGATTACTTGCCAAATACTTTTCCCCTCAATTTTGAATTTTCAAAGGAACAACAATGAGAAATATTAAGAAATATAGAACCGAAATGGAATAATGCTACGCAAGTAACCAATTTGAAATGCCACATAGGAAGAAATATCAAATTTCTTCGCTTCTCTCATAAAGTAGTTACGAGGATGATCCTATGACGTGACATTTATATTTCAAGGGTTTTAATTAAGTTATAAGTATAAGTAGAGACTAATTTTATTTCAAAGAATAGACACTCTACTCTTTTACTATAGCCGTTTTTTGGTTCATATAGCAAATTTGGATACAGAACAAGTAATTTCCAATATTTCGACGGGAGCCTCTGAAATTAGTCTCGGATGAGAAAACATGGCTATTTTAATATTGGCAGCGAATATGGCAAAAAAATATGGCGTTCTTCCTTCGAAAGTCTTTCTTTTGTATATAGAAGCCTCACTTGTCATCCGCATGACTTCGTCAAGGGCGGAGTCTGCATGCATGCACGCAAGACATGTATACCATGTAAATATAGCTACACTGTATGGTATGTATCCACTATTTCTTTAATGGTGTTAAATGAGTGAAAGATATTACAAAAACGAAATAAACATACTAATGAAAATTTAATCATTACCAAAAAAGACTGCCACAAAAAATAGCTTTCAATCTTGAATGATAATTCAAGACCTTTATTTCCATGAATTTATATCCAATAGATTTCGGGGGAAAAAGAAGCAAATATTTGAAATTTTACCCTGTACTGTTGAAGACCCAATTGTAGACCTAGTGGTTGAATCGGTTGCTCCCTCTGAGGAAGAAGTTCCTTTATCTAAAGCGGGGGAAAATTCAATGCTATTAGTTTTTGGTCGAATTTCTAAAAATATGAGCTGAAAAGATTTTAACAGTTTTCTTTTGAAGCAAAGAATTTCTGTAGTAAACTCAATTCATCAAAACTGCGAACGATCTGCAATGGCATCTCTTTAGACCATATTTAAAACTACATGAAGTATAGACCCGCAGATGCATTTTACAAGTAAAAATAAATCATTGCCAATTCTTTAGGAAGCAAATTAAACAATATTTATTGTTACAAAATTCTATAACTTCAATTTTTGAGAAGAGTTCTTCAGATGTTAAGATTTAACATAGAATAAATAACTTCAATAGAGGAGAAGTTTAATTTCAAATAAATACAAAGCAAATAACTCCGCTACTTGAAAATTTAGTGAAAAGTACCAGCTTTGACATAATATAACTCATATAGATTCTTCTTCTCAAAACTCTAAAGGAAAAAATGTATGTTGTAAAGAAATGCTACATGCCCTCCATTTGATGTGAGGTTGTTCCCAAAGCAAATGCCCTTCTGTACAAGCCTACAGATGACCTGGGAAACAGTGCTAAGTGACGCCACAGTGGCAAAACCTTCGAATATCACTTTCTAAAATCAACTAAAAGGTTTAAAGGTGAATCGAACCACTACACCGAATTATCGGAGCACATGATAATGTTGTAGGCTTGATGAGTCTGCATTCTCGTTATTTTTAAAAATTTACTCTTCAGCATAGCAACGATAACAATCACACAAGAAATGTATATGACACACTAAGCGCCACAACTCACATCTGAGATTAGAACAATCTATCTAATTATATGACCCCTTCTCTGCTATCTCTTAACAATATTGGAGAAGTGAACAATATGAAACGTGTTTCTTCACTACACGAATACTTTCATTTCGACTCAGCTTTTTCAGTTCAAAAAGGCTTCAACAGCAGTATTGTTGACATAATGCCCATTAAAAGGCGTCGTTCTGTGGACGTGCTTATGTTGTGTTGCTATTTATCGATTTGTTCTAACATAAGGCATATACATGATTTAATCTTCCCTTTATATAAACTTGATCGTCATCAAAATTACTTCGACAACATAATCTAAAGAATTTTAAATATACAGGGTTCCCGCTTATATCCGTAACACCCCCCTTCACTTCTAAACGGTGACAGCTTATGCCATAACGTTGGTGTCTAGGTATAGTAAAAAGGCTATGCGTTGCTCGACGAGACAATTTTAAACGGCATCAATCGGCTAATTTTGGAATCAGCGGTCCTATTTCGAAAACGGTACAAGATACGGGAGAAAAGTCAACAAAAAATTGTTGTACGTGTTCTATTTTGTACGAAAAGGCACCTTGAGTGTAATAATGCTAAGAACAAACGTGTAAATTGCGTATTCTTTTGTTCGCATTTTCGGAAATTTTGACTTCATACGACACGAATAAAAGGAGAAAATGTTATTTTTCGGACAAAAATGACCCCATTGCACTTTTTCTTGTGCAAATGACTCTAACAGCAGGTGCATGGACCATTCCGCCAACATTGTAGGACGTATTACTGTTGCTTGTGTTTGCGCACCATTTATTCGTTTTTTCACTTATTCGAAACATTTGCGTTCACCTTTCAGCTACAGAGAGGCGGTTTTCAAAGCATTCAGCTGAAATATTTTTGCCGTTCAAACGGTTAAACAAGGACTGAAATCTGCATTGTAGATGACGGATAGCATTTTGAACACCGAAAATAAAGGTATATTGTTATAACTAATTGATTTTTTCTCGTGTTAACCCGTTTAGAGACGTCAGAGTTTCGGAAATCGAGAACAAACAAATGCGCACTTTTAAAGTTCATTGCTTCGTATTAATGTGTACAAGTGATCTTTTTGTGCCAAATCAAAGACGCTCTACAGTTTTGTTATTGACTTTTTCCTGTACATGTACTGTTTTGATATAAGACCGCTAATTCCAAAATTTCGATAGATGGTGTTGTAAGTTGTCTCATCCAGTAGCGCATAGCCTTTATACATACCTAGACACCAATCTTATGGCCTAAGCTGTCACCGTTTAGAAGTGAAGGGTGTGTGTAACGGATATGTTGGGAACCCTGTATATATAGTGGTTAGTATCAAGAATATCGAAGTTACATTAGCATTTATCTACTATCATTAGATAAACAAATTGCAAGAAAAATCCTCTCATGAAATGTGACGGTCTAACTTTGATTACAACTACGTAATTAAATCAAAATAAAGTTCTAAAGCCATTGTGTTTAGCACCAAATTTAATAAAATTAATCCTTCTGGGAAGATTGCCTTATAAATTTACATCTATGCTGCCTTCCTTTTATAAGAAGCATGATATCTCTAGACATTAAATTTTTTAGTACTAACTGAGAAGCAGCATAAATTGACATGAGAAATCCAGGACACCTATATATAAACCAAACATTTTATTCTACTTCTTGATCATAAGACATACAACTGATTGCACAAAGTTTAAACATAACTTCACTTTTCCTAAAACACTGAAAAAAGATTGCACTTACAAAAAATAAATCTGCACAGACAAAATGAATTGTTTTAATCATTCACACAAAAGTCGACACAAATAAACCATTACTTCAACATACGCGTCCGCATTGCTGCTCAATTTTGTAAAATCTTCAATTTAAAGTTTTGCAATTAAATGATTAACTTAAATATAATTCGTCCACCTATGCCACATAAACATAGAATTTAATTTTTTTTCTCTTCTTAAATTTCTAATAAGATTTTACCATATTATTACTCTACTTGAAAAAGGATTTGCCAAATACTTTTCCCTCAATTTTAATTTTCAAAGGAACAAAATGAGAAATATTAAGAAATATGACAGAAATGGAAATCTACGCAAGTAACCAATTTGAAATGCAATAGGAAGAAATATCAAATTTCTTCGCTTCTCCTCATAAAGTAGTTACGAGGATGATCCTAAGACGACATTTATATTTCAAGGGTTTTAATTAGTATAAGATAAGTAGAGACTAATTTTATTTCAAAGAATAGACACTTACTCTTTTACTATATGTTTTGGTTCATATAGCAAATTTGGAACAGAACAAGTAATTTCCATATTTTACGGGAGCCCTGTAAATTAGTCCATGAGAAAACATGGCTATTTTTTAAGTAAGCGAATATGGCAAAAAAATATCGTTCTTCCTTCTGAAAGTCTTTCTTTGTATATAGAAGCTCATCACTATCCATGACTTCCAATGGAGTCTGCGCATGCACGCAAGACATGTATACTCATGTAAATAGCTACACCGTATGGAGCTCCACTATTTCTTTAATTGTGTAAATGAGTGAAAGATATTACAAAACGAAAATACCTAATTAAAATTCATCAAAAAAAAGACTGCCACAAAAATAGCTTTCAATCTTAATGATAATTCAAGACCTTTTTTCCATGAATTTAATCAATAGATTTGGGGAAAAGAAGCAAATTTGAAATTTTACCTAATGTGAAGACCCAGTGAACCTGTGGTTGAATCGGCTCCTCTGAAGAAGAAGTTCCTTTACTAAAGCGGGGAAAATTCAATGCTATTAGTTTTTGTCGATCTAAAATATGATGAGTGATTTTAAAGTTTTCTTTTGAAGCAAAGAATTTCTGTAGTAAACTCAATTCATAAATCAGAACGATCTGCAATGGCATCTCTTTAGACCATATTTAAAACCACATGAAGTATAGACCAGATCATTTTACAAGTAAAAAAATCACCATCTTTAGGAAGCAAATTAAACTAATGTTACAAAATTCCAATTCAATTTTTGAGAAGAGTTCTTCAGATGTTAAGATTAACATAGAATAAATAACTTCAAAGAGGAGAAGTTTAATTTCAAATAAATACAAATAACTCAGCATTGAAAATTTAGTGAAAAGTACCAGCTTTGACATAATATAACTCACATAATTTTCTTCTCAAAACTCTAAAGGAAAAAATGTATGTTGTAAAGAAATGCTACATGCCCTCCATTTGATGTGAGTGTTCAAATTCGCAAATGCCCTTCTGTACAAGCCTACAGATGACCTTGGGAAACAGTGCAAGGACGCCACAGGGCAAAACCTTCGAATATCACTTTCTAAAATCAACTAAAAGGTTTAAAGGTGAATCGAACTACACGAATTATCGAGCACATGATAATGTTGTAGCTGATGAGTCTCATTCTCGTTATTTTAAAAATTTACTCTTCAGATAAGCAATAACAATCACACAAGAAATGTATATGACAAATAAGCGCCACAACTCACATCTGATTGAACATCTATCTAATTATATGACCCCTTCTCTGTATCCTTAACAATATTGGAGAAGTGAACATATAGAAACGTGTTTCTTCACTACACGAATACTTTCATTTCACTCAGCTTTTTCAGTTCAAAAGCTTCAACAGCAGTATTGTTGACATAATGCCCATTAAAAGGCGTCGTTCTGTGGACGTGCTTATGTTGTGCTGTTATTTATCGATTTGTTCTAACATAAGCATATACATGATTTAATCTTCCCTTATATAAACTTGATCGTCATCAAAATTACTTCGACAACATAATCTAAAGAATTTTAAATATACAGGTTCCCGCTTATATCCGTAACACCCCTTCACTTTAAACTGACAGCTTATGCCATAACGTGGTGTCAGGATAGTAAAAGGCTGCTTCTCGACGAGACAATTTTAAACGGCATCAATCCTAATTTTGGAATCAGCGGTCCTATTTCGAAAACGGTACAAGATACGGGAGAAAAGTCAACAAAAAATTGTACGTGTTCTATTTTGTGAAAAGGCACCTGAGTGTACAGCAACAAACGTAAATTGCGTTTTGTTCGCTTTGGAAATTTTGATCACGACAAGAATAAAAGGAGAAAATGTTTTTCGGACAAAATGACCCCATTCACTTTTTCTGTGAAATGACTCTAACAGCAGGTGCATGGACCATTCCGCCAACATTGTGTGGACGTATTACTGTTGCTTGTGTTTGCGCACCATTTATTCGTTTTTTCACTTATTCGAAACATTTGCGTTCACCTTTCAGCTACAGAGAGGCGGTTTTCAAAGCATTCAGCTGAAATATTTTTTGCCGTTCAAACAACAAGGACTGAAATCTGCATTGTAGATGACGGATAGCATTTTGAACACGAAAATAAAGGTATATTGTTATAACAATTGATTTTTCTCGTGTAACCGTTTAGAGACGTCGAGTTTCGGAAATCGAGCAAAACAAATGCGCACTTTTAAAGTTCATCTGCGTATTAATGTGTACAAGTGATCTTTTGTGCCAAATCAAAGACGCTCTACAGTTTTGTTATTGATCTTTTTCCTGTACCATGTAATGTTTTTCGATATAAGACCGCTAATTCCAAATTTGCGATAGATGGTGTTGTAGTTGTCTCACTAGTAGCGCATAGCCTTTATACTATACCCAGACACCAACTTTATGGCCTAAGCTGTCACGTTTAGAAGTGAAGGGTGTGTGTAACGATATAAGTTAACCTGTATATATAGTGGTTAGTATCAAGAATATCGAAGTTACACTTAGCATTTATCTACTAGTATAAAACAAATTAGCAAAAAAATCTCTCATGAAATGTGACGGTCTAACTTTGATTACCACATCATTGTAATTAATCAAAGTTCTAACAAGCCATTGTGTTTAGCACCAAATTTAATAAAATTAATCCTCTTGGGAAGATTGCCTTATAAATTTACATCTATGCTGCCTATCCTTTATAAGAAGCATGAATCTCTAGACATTAAATTTTTAGTACTAACTGAGAAGCAAGTATAAATTTTGACATGAGAAATCCAGGACAACTATATATAAACCAAACATTTTATTCTACTCTCTTGACTATATGACATAAACTGATTGCACAAAGTTTACACATAACTTCACTTTTCCAACACACTGAAAAAGATTGCATACAAAAAATAAATCTGAACAGACAAAATGAATTGAAGTTTTTAATCATTCACACAAAAGGTTCGACACAAATAAACCATTACTTCAACATACGCGTCCGCATTGCTGCTCAATTTTGGTTAAAATCTCAATTTAAAGTTTTGCAATTAAATGATTAATTAAATATAATTCGTCAACTCTTCACATGCCAAAAAATAGAAGTTAATTTTACTCTATTCTTAAATTTCAATAACAAGATTTTACCATATTATTACTTCACTTGAAAATGAGGATTTTGCCAAATACTTTTCCCTCAATTTTAATTTTCAAAGGAACAAGAAAGAGAAATACGGGCGAAATAAGGGAACAGCAATACGTAACTGAACGAAGCACAG